>CAUYLG010025801.1:0-176225 GCA_963573385.1 Cacajao melanocephalus | reverse complement strand
TTAATCAGCCATTTTGGATCTCTCCGCCCGGTGATGAAGTTTTTTCTGTTTCTTAGTTTTCCTTTGGTGGACGCCCCTTCCCCGCACAGCTGGACCTTCCCCGTTCAGCTGTGCTTACTGTGAAACTCTCAGTCCTCAGCGCTTCCAACTGCTGTTCTCCTTGTGGAGACGGGACCAGCCGAGCCGGAGTCGTCCCGTATACTCCGCGCTGAGAAGCGCCGTTCTGGGGCGCCGGCAAAATAGCCGCGCCGGCCAAAAAAGTCGCGCTGGTGACCCGTGTGGCTCCTCCGCCGGGAATCTCCTAGTCTGTGGGCAACAAAAATTTGTCTGAAAGTGCGGTGTCCACTCGCTCTGTGCTTTCACTGGGAGCTACAATCCTCAGCTGTTGTTAATCGGCCATCTTGGATCAAGAGCATATTTTTATATAGCTGTACAATGTGTGTTTTAAGATAAGTATGATTGCAAGAGTAAAGACATTAAAAACAATGAAAAATCTTATAAAGTCAAAATGTTACAATAAGTGAAGGGTAATTTATTGAAGAAAGAAAAATATTTAAAAGATAAATCTAGTGTAGCCTAAGTGTATAGTGTTTATAAAGTCTATATTTGTGTACAGTAATGTCCTACTCACTCACTGACTCACCCAGAGCAACTTCCAGTCCTGCAAGCTCCATTCATGGGAAGTGCCTTTTACAGGTATACTATTTTACATCTTTAATCCTGTATTTTAACTCACCTCTACCTTTTTTTGTGTTTTGATATGGTTAGATATATAAATACTTACTATTGTATTACAATTGTTTATAATATTTGGAGTGGTGAGATGCTGTACAGGTTTGTAGCCTAGAAGCCATAGGCTATATCATATTAGTCTAGGTATGAAGTAGGTATACTAGCCTAGGTGTGAAATAGGTATACTAGCCTAGGTGTGAAGTAGGCTATACCATTTATATTTGTGTAAGCACACTCTATGATGTTTACACAATGACAGAATTTCCAAATTATGCATTTCTCAGACGGTATCCCTATCATTAATCAACATATGACTGTATTCAGATTACTTAATCAAAATGAAATTTAGTTAATTTTGAAGAAAATATTAAACTAAAAATCAGATATATAATAAGTGAAGAAGTTTCTTTTTGTAAAGAGTTAAAATGAGCAAAGTGAAAAAAAACTTGGATGATATCTACCTAATCTACACATTCCTTAAGTTATGTACTTCACAAAATCAGTATTATTTTATCTAAAGTATACTCTCAGAAAAAAGAGCAGAATAGTCGATTAATATGAATTGAATGCTTGAGCAAATGTATCAAATGCAATAGTAAAGAAAAATGATGCTTAACCCAAAAGGACACATGTCTAGTACAGAAAAAGGATTGTAATTGTAGCCACCCAATGAGTTCTTCTTGGCTGTTTCCCAGATAGAGCTGATTTATCAAGGCAGGGAAATTGTTGTAGCAAGTTTAATTCATGCAGAGCCATCTGAACAGGGAACCAGAGTAAGTTTCTCAGAGAATTTGGGGGCTAGGGTTTCTCAAAAGTAGTTTAGGGAAAGGATTGTGGGTGGTTAAGAAATGAGTGTTTGCTTCTGATTGATTGCAGGTGTAATCATAGGGATGTGGGAAATGGTCCTCCTGTGTGTTGACTGGCTTCTGGGTGGGGCCACAGAAGCAGTTGGTGGGTCCTGGTAGAGCCATAGGTCACTAGACATGCAAAAAGCCTGAAAAGACATCTCAAAAGAGGCCAATTTTAGATTCTACAATAGTTGGTTACCTTCAGGTATAGTTAGAGAAGTCGCATATCTTGTGACCTCCAGCATAATGGCTGGCAATTGTTTATGTCTACACCATTAGCTTGATAAAGGCAGTTGAGTTTTGGGGAAGGGCTATTATCATTTAGACTATAAACTAAATATCTCCCAAAGTTAGCTTGGCCCAGTCCAGGAATAATTAAGGGCAGCTTGAAAGCCAAAGGCAAGATGAGGGTTGGCCAGATCAAATCTCCTGAAGTTAACTTCCCAAACAAAATGTGTAAGAACTCTTTGGAAATTCAGGTGAGTACAGAATCCAGCTAATAATTAAGAGTGCATTAGAGTGAATGTGCATTGTCTTGACATATAGTGTCTATTTTGCTACTTAGTAACTATGTGACTTTGCAGAAGTCAATCTATATGGACGTTAGTTACCTTATATCTAAAATAAAATGCTTGGATAGATGATAGTCAGTTCTCATTTTAGCACTATTAATCTAAGGTTCCATTTTCTAGTTGATACAGATACTTTAGGGAGATAAATATATGTAATAAAGATAATATTTTTGTATTAACTTTTGATATATTGTCCCTTATGACTATTTCCTTCCCTGTGTTGGAGATAAAAATGCTCCATATCCCAAAGTGGAACCAACACTCAGGCAGAAGTTTCCTCAGCAAGGCAATTTACTTCTATAGAAAGGGGTCTGCTTCATGCAAGGCAGTGGCAAGGGAGAGCACCTAAACAAAGGAAAGCAGCAGTTTTTATCCCTAACACAGACCCTGTTTCTGTGTCCTCCCTCTGTAGGCTGGGGTTGGACCACATAATCTAGGCTAATTCCAATTGGCTACTTTTGACATCATCAAGGGGGCAAGGGTGGGCTTTTGACGGGAAGAATGGTTACAAAAGTGATGGGAAATGCTTGGGCATGTTTGGTCACAACAGAGATGGAGAGAGGGCAGATAGATGAATGGATAAGAGTACTTTTTAGAATAGAACAAAGAACCAGAAACCAAAACCCTTTGAAGAGGAACTATTTGTTCTTAACAACACGTGTATCTCATGTGCCATCATGGTCTTAGAGAAAAGAGCAGGGAAAATATTACTTAAAGAAGGTGGGGCCGAGGCAGGCAGATCATAAGGTCAAGAGATGGAGACCATCCTGGCCAACATGGTGAAACCCCGTCTCTACTAAAAAATACAAAAATTAGCTGGATGTGGTGGCACGTGTCTGTAGTCCCAGCTACTCGGGAGGCTGAGAGGCTGAGGCAGGAGAATTGCTTGAACCTGGGAGGCAGAGGTTGCTGTGAGCCGAGATCGTGCCACTGCACTCCAGCCTGGCACCTGGCAACAGAGCGAGACTCTGTCTCAAAAAAAAAAAAAAAAAAAAAGAAGGAGGAAGATGTGTTACTGGTGGCAAATCTGTCTGGTTCTGCAGCAACCTCAATCCTTGCCTCCTCAGAAGAAGAATTTGACTAAGGGGCATTGGGCAGAAGGAGAGACTGAGGCAAGTTTTAGAGCAGGAGTGAAAGTTTATTTAAAGTTTGAGAGCAGGAATGAAAATAAGTAAAGTACACTTGAAAGAGGGTCAAGTGGGCAACAGGAGAGATCAAGTGCACTGTTGGACCTTTGACTTGGGGTTTTATATGCTGGCATACTTCTGGGGTCTTGCATTACTTCTCCCCTGGGTTTTCCTTTGGGGTGGGCTGTCTGCATCACAGTGGCCTGCTAGCTCTTGGGAGATGAGCATGCACAGTGCATTTACTAGAGTTGTATGCGTGCTCACTTGAGGTGTTCTTCTCTTACCAGTTGAATGTCCCTAGAAGATCATACACTTGTTAAACTCTGCTATTTTACCTCATAATGTGTATGTGTAAGTCCACTTCACCCAATTCCTGGGATATTATTGGAAAACTGCTGATTACCAGTTTTGGTTTTTTTTCTCTCTTTTGGGAGCCTGCTTTTCTCTGGTGCTGGCTGTGACCATTATTATTTTATTTTTTATTTTTCTTGAAATGGAATTTCACTGTCACTCAAGCTGTAGTGCAGTGGTACAACCTTGGCTCACTGCAACCTCTGCCTCCCTGGTTCAAGTGATTCTCCTGCATCAGCCTCCTGAGTAGTTGGCATTACAGGTGCCCGCCACCAAGCCCAGATTTTTTTTTTTTTTTTTTGAGACAAGGTCTCACTCTCACCCAGGCTGGAGTGTAGTAGCGCAACCTTGGCTCATTTCACTCTCACAATCTTGGATCACTTCACCCTCCACCTCCTGAGTTCTAGTGATTTTCATGCCCCAGCCTCTCAAGTATCTGGGACTACAGGCATGTACCACTATGCCAATCTAATTTTTTTTTTTTGTATTTTTAGTAAAGACAGGGTTTTCCCATGTTAGCCAAGCTGGTCTCGAACTTCTGACCTCAACTGATCCACCTGCCTTGGCCTCCCAAACTGCTGGGATTACAGGTGTGAGCCAGCATACCAGCCCCAATTATTATGTTAGAGAGATAGTTAACCGCTGGTCACCTGACATTCCTGGGGTGGGGAGGGTCTCTTTCTCTGCTCATGCCTTACTAGCTACCTAACATAACAGAGGCATATGGGAAAGAGGAGAGTTATAGAGATAAAGAAAGTGAGATAAGCTAAAAAATTGCATATCTTTACCCACTCCTTTCTTTGGTATGAATCTCACAATTGGGTGTAGAATATCTAGATAGTTATGGAGGAAGCTGCATCTTCTAGGACAATGATAATCAACTCGAACTACACATTAGTATTGCCTGAAGAGTTTTTGAAAAATACTAATGCCAGATCTGTGTTCACTGACACTATTGGAGTCCCTGGCTTCAGGCTAGGACCTTAATAATTTTTTAAAAATTGCCACATTTTCTTTATCCAGTTTACTATGCAGCCTTAAAAAAGGATGACTTCATGTGCTTTGCATAGACATGGATGAAACTGGAAACTATTATTCTCAGCAAACTGACACAAGAACAGAAAAGCAAACACCTCATGTTCTCACTCACAAGTGGATGTTGAACAGTGAGAACATATGGACACAGGGGAGGGAACAGCACACATCAGGGCCTGTCAAGGGATGGAAGAGCTAGGGGAGGGATAGCAGGGGGTGGGGGGATTGGGGAGGAATAACATCGGGAGAAGTAATTAATATAGATGACTGGGGGATGAAGGCAGCAAACCACCATGGCATGTGTATACCTATGTAACAATCCTGCATGATCTGCACATGCACCCCAGAACTTAAAGTATAATAAAAATAAATAAATTTGTAGGTGATTCTTGAAAATTACTGCTGTACAGGAAGACCTAAATTTGGCTCAACAGAACATTCAACATGAAGAGAGAATAATAATACAGAACTGGTGGAGACAGATGTCTTGCAATCTACCTCGAGTTAGTTCCATTAGATCTACTTGGTTTGTGTCTAGCATGCAGGAAGGGGGTCCAGAATTTTCCATGAACACTGGAAAGGGTAGAATGAGTTGCCAGTAGGATTGATGGGTGGTTGGACTCTGGGGAGGGGAAGACCAGGCTGGTCAGTCAGGAATCTGATGACATGAGGGGAAGATAGTAAGAGTGGATGGAGAAGCAGAAAAACCCAGTCATACCTAAGTAGATAACAATTCTGAGCAAATCTACCAGCTACTCTGCAATAGGAACATGATGATGATCAGCTGATAGCTTCCTCTCTCCAACCATGATCATGTAAGCAATCCAGCCCACCCCCAACACACACCCAAACCAAGTTCAGAAAAAAAAAAAAAAGAAATGGACAGAAAATTGTTAAAATTGAGCCTTTCTTCACCTGACAGAAACAAAGCTCTTCTAACTATACTTTTTCAAATCAATGAGACTGAGATACCATAAAATGGTACTGGAGGCAGAGGATCTGTGAGCTCATGAGACAGTTTTAGATTCTTTATAGAAAATAAACTATTTTCTTTGTATGTCTTAGCATTTATCTATTTAGCTATTAAATAGTCATTTAAACTATATCCATATAAAGGGGAATCAGAGTAAAATGCCTTTAAATATGAGAGGCTGCAGAGGTTCCTGTCTCTTTAAAACATGCAATCCTAATTGCCCACCTCTCAGGATGCTTGATGGTTGTAGCATAGTTAGCATGGACTCGATCATGACTTTTTAAAAAAATTTAGTAAACATGCTTTCTTAAAGATGCATCATAAATTCTTCTTTCAGTGAATCAAAGTGTTTGACAAAAAAACACCTTTGTAAGCAAACTTTAAGAATATGTTATTAGAACATATTTCTTTCCTCATTGGTTCATATTTCACAGATTTACATATGTTGCAATAAAAGGCAAGTATAAGCATGCTGCTATGATTTGACTGTGTCCCCACTCAAATCTCATCTTGAATTGTAGCTTTCACAATTCCCGTGTGTATGGGAAAGACCTGGTGAGAGATTATTGAATCATGGGAGCAGCTTCCCCCATACTGTTCTCATGGTAGTGAATAAGTCTCACCAGATCTGAGGGTTCTATAAGGGGTTTCCCCTTTTGCTTGGCCCTAATTCTCTCTTGTGCCACGTAAGACATGCCTTTTGCCTCTGTTACGATTGTGAGGCCTCCCCAGCTACATAGAACTCATTAAATCTCTTTTTTTTTATAAATTACCCAGTCTTGAATATGTTTTTATCAGGAGTGTGAAAACAAAATAATACACCTGCTTTCTTTAAAAAAAATTACTGAGGAAGTGTAATTGCAGTTTTGTGTGGGCATCACCCAAATAGTGTACATTGTACCCATTAAGTAGTTTCTTTTTCCTCCCCCGCTTTCTGAGTCTCCAGTGACAATTATTTCACTCTTTATGTTCACGTGAACACATTATTTAGCTTCCACTTATAAGTAAGAACATGTGGTATTTGACTTTCTGAAAATATCACTCCTTTCTTAAAAAAAAAAAAAGAGAAAAGCAATTGGAACTTTAATTATGCCCCTATAAAAATGAAATGTCTTATATCAACAAGACTAAAAAATAATTATCTCAGTCTCTCAGCAGTTAACCCTAACTATAGAAGATAAAACAATGTAAACAAAAAATACACATAGGATTCATTCATATTGGGATCTAGAAATATATACTGTGGATGATAGTAGCATAAACATTCCTTATGCTGTTGAAAGGAAACCTTTAGACAAATTAAATATGTAACAGTTTATTTGAGCGAAGAATAATTCATGAATCAGGCAGTACTCAAAACTAGAAGAGGTTTGGAGAGCTCCAACCAGCTGTGTGAGCATTGAGTTCTTACAGGTCAAACGAGAGCAAAGTGTAAAAATTACCTGATTGACCGGTAAGATATGTGCCTTTTTTGCAAATGGAGTGATAAAACATCAGCCTTATTTGGGCATGATACAATCAGTTGGCTACCTGTGATTGGCTGAAGCTTAGCTGTTTGTGATTGGCTAAAATCCAGCTATTTTTTACGAAATGTATACTCTTGAGTTAGGTGTCTCTTTGTTTACACTCTACACTAAGTTGTGGTTTGTTGATTAGAAATTCAAAGTACTGAGACCGCCTCAGGCTAGTGGCCTCCTGTTTGTTTAACAATGGAAATTTATTATTAAAAGGTAATTATTAACTATTTACAGAGGTAGAACTACTAGGCAGTCAATGACAGAAAGCTGACTTTGCTGTCAAAGTGACTTTCAATAAGCTTCAGATTAGTGTTTTTCAAACTTTAATATGTGCACAGATATCCTGGAGAGCTTATTAAAATGCAGATTCCAATTCAGAGGGTCTTGAATGGGGCCTGAGATTCTGTGTTTCTAACAGCTACCAGTTGGTGCTAATGCTGCTGGTTCATGGACAACAATTTGTGCAGCAAGCTTACTACTTGATGTGTTTCTTTTGCTGTCAGAATGTGAAAAAAAAATCACTAAACTGTAAATTTTCTATTGGGAAAAGTTTCTACTGGGAAAATTTAGCCCATATTTTAAAGCATTAACTCATTCACCTAAGGGCTTATTTCAATTAGATAAACTACAAAGCTTTGTATGATCTTTGGTCATAATATACTTGTTTTATTAAAGTTAGCAACCAATGGCATGTTGCACTTAATGTGCACAGCATGGCAGTTTGGAATTATTTTGGTATATTTTCATTTAGGACCTTTTAATGAAGTCCAACCTGTATCTATTATCTTAAAAAGTTCCATTTTAATTAGGTACTAAATCAGATAAGAAAAAGAGATAGCTTGCTAAGTTTAGGAGTTTCCAGGCTTATAACTAATCCAGGTAATGGTAGTATTTTCTAAAACCATTTTCTTTTAGTTTGTGTTACATAACTTACACCTTAATAATTTGGAAGGCAGCTGTGCTCACCACTATACCAGCAACACACAACTTAATAATTTGAACAGGGGAGAGCAAAAGAATTTTGGCAGTGTGCATATTGTATGCGCGATCACCAGCCGCAGGACTCCACTGGTTACTCTCTAATGTGCCAAAGGCAACCTGGCCTAAAGAAGTCTGTCGGGAGCATTTCTCATGGGCCCAGAAGTCTGTATGCTGAATCAGCCAAATTGCCAGTCACCCCAAAAAACGTCAAAGTATGTTTTATGCAAAGAATTGATACATAAGTTCGGATTTTAGATTCTAAAGAGGCTAGGACATCCCTGCTGCTTGAATTAAAGCTGAGAATTTTACTTCTCGCTCTAAAAGCAGTAAACATGTAGCTTTCATCTGTGTTAAAATGATGAAGGGCTTCTCATAATACTCATTTTTTCCCCCAAACACATTTTAAGACAATCATTGGTATAGTGTAGGCATAGTCTAGATGGATTACAAATTTTCTCTAAATGTGTGAAAGCAGAAAATGTTCAAAAGTTAAGATGAATATTTGGAGATGAAGCAACTGGAAGCCTACAGCAAATGGATTCTGATAGACTTAAAAAAAAAAAGTCTCTGCAAAATTGCATTTTGAACTTGTGATTTCCTTTTGAGCTTTTGGACTCAATTTCTTTCCCTAGCATAGTTGAAATTACCCATATGATACAGCTACATCTAAGTAGTACTCATTTCATGCTAGCTTGGATCTGGCCTCAGGATAAATAATAAATGTTTGAACCATAGGCTATTTGAAAATATGTATTTAACATTAGAATAAATGAAATTATCCTTGTTATGACTATAAAACCCATATTTTCTCTGAAATTCCAAGATCTGTTGAATGAGATGCTCCTTTTGTTTTTTAAGTCAGCCCTATAGTTTTTCTGCTTTATCAATTCTAAAAATGAAAATAAAACTTATACTATCTGAAAAGAAACCTCACAATAATACTGTATTAGTCTGTTCTCACACTGCTAATAAAGACATACCTGAGAATAGGTCATTTTTAAAGGAACGAGTTTTCATTGACTCACAGTTCCACATGGCTGAGGAGGCCTCAATCATGGCAGTGGAAGAGCAAGGGACGTCTTACATGGCAGCAGGCAAGAGAGAATGAGAGCAAAGCAAAAGGGGAAATGCTTTATAAAACCATCAGATCTTGTAAGACTTATTCACTATCACAAGAACAGTATGGGGGAAACCACCACCATGACTCAATTATCTCCCACGAGATATCTCCTATAACACATGGGAATTACAGGAGCTGCAGTTCAAGATGAGATTTGGGTGGGGATACTGCCAAACTGTGTCAAATATCTTGTCATTTGTTTATTCAGTTAAACAATATACACTTCGTGCTAAGTGCAAGTCAGAGAGAGCCACTATGCTCAGAGCTTGGTGCTGCTGACAGGCTTTGAGTAAGACTTGTTAAGTGAAGTATAGGGAGTGTCAGAGGAAGGCTTCAGGGCAGGGGCGGTTGCATCGAGAGTGCTTACATTGAGGGCAGATGGTGTCCTGGAAGATCAGAGGCTTTCTTGAGGAAGAAATCTTTAAGTTGAAGGATAAGAGTTGTCCAGAAGAAGAGAAAGATTATCTGAGGCAAAGAGAACCACATTTGATAATTCTTCAAATTGTTGATTATCTAAATGCTGTCAAAGTCATCTTAGCTGAGACTCTAATTACCCAGTTTGGTAGTTGTCACCAGAAACTTGTTGAAAAAAATTTTTTCAAAGTCTTTAAATGATCTCCCCCATGGGTATCAAGATGGAGTGATGGCTTGAGGTGGGAGAGGAGACAAAAAGGAAGAAAGGAAGAGAAAGAAGAAAGGTAGAGAAAAAAGGCAAGGCGAGGGAAAAGTGGACATGCCAGGTCTTAGGAATAATATTTGGATCTTTTGGAAGTTTTATGAAGAAAGGAAGAAGAAAGCTTATATTAATAGAAATCTACCATTTGCCTCAGCCGTGCTTTGGTCTTGTCCTTTGTACTCCAAATTAACCCCTCTATTATGACGTAAAAAATAAAGCCTGGATGGCTTGGGGCATTATTGTAGCCAAGTGATGACAATTTGTTCAAATTGCCTACATGTGTAAGATTTGCTTGTAATAAAATAAAAAGTTACAAGGACGTTTCAAGTCTGAGTTAAAAAAAATCCATTTATGATGATAACTGCCACTGAGTAATGGCAGATTGTGCTAAAAGGAAAGTCCTTTTGTTTTATGTTTTCTTCCTGATTGCTTTGGCTTGAAGTATCTGGATATAGGTGCTGAGAAGGAGTGAATTGCTCTGCCTGGTAGAGATATTCTAATTTAGAGTCATGGAGCAACAAGGAGTGAAGAAATTCAGAGGAAAAGGGGGCTGGAAAGAAGCAAGAGGATCCACGAAATGATTGAAGGAAGATATGCACTAAATAAGGAGAAACTACAATGCTGGGGATGGGAGTGAGGACCTTTAAGCAAAGAAAGAACTATTAATGGATTTCAAGTACGTTGTCATATGTGATATGTTACCGGAAGGAGGACCTTGAGTGTGAGTTGTCCGGGTGTTTGGCATTTTGAACAAAGAATAGGACAAAACACACAAAGTAACAAAGGAACAAAACAGAGGACAAAGCAGCAAAAGCAGGGATTTAATAAAGCAAGAAAGCACTCTACAGGGTGGGAGTGGGCCCCAGCAAGGGCTCAAGGGTCCAGTTACAAAGTTTTCTGAGTTTTAAGTACTGCTTTTGAAGTCCTTATCTCGATGAAGGTCTTGGTCTGTGGCTAAAGGCTGAGGTGACTTGGAGCCCTATGCAGATGAAGGGATGGTCCCTGCTTGGCCCACAGCCATTCCAGGGCACCTTCCTTTTCCATCTGAGACGTGGTAGAAGTGGGAGGATGGTGGGGAGAGTAGAATTTTATCCTTCGCTACTTGGGCATGGGGAGATGGGTCTTTTTCCTTCTGGTTTAGCTTTTGAAAGTTGGTGTTAATTGATCTCAGGGTCCCTGGCCCCAGACCCAGGTGTTTTCCTTTTGACCCAGCTTTGGGAAGTCAGCACAAATTGGACTCAGATTCCCTGCCCCCAGCCTTTGGTGCTTTCTCTTTTAAGAAGTCAGCACAAATTGACCTTAGATTCTTTGCCTCCAGACCCTGTTCTCCTGCCTCAACGCAACATCTCTTTAGGATGTCCTCGGTATTTGGAATATTCGACTACACTTTTAAATGTTCTGCCTGGTTGCTTTAGTTTGGTTCAGTTTTGCTGAGAAAATATTAGAAAAAGTTGGATCCATTTCTGGGTAAACAAGCCATAGAATAAAGAGAACATTTAAAGAAGAAGCATAGAAGAAGAGATGACCTCAGAACAGAATCTCCTGGGGAACTGCTGAAATCTTAGGGAGAGCTTTACACTTTCATGGATTTCCATAGGACTGTATCAAGACCCAGAGGGACCAACGGATCCCAGCTGGCATGACCATATTCAATGAAAGGAGAAAAACCAGTCTTTGATTTGAAAAAGCCCGTCTTTGATTTGAAAAAAGTAAGTTCCATTCAATTCAATTCAAAAGGGTATAGTTGAAACTTTGGGGCATCTTTCAGATTGTGTACTATTGGTGGCAGAAAATGTATCTCGGAATGTCCTTAAATTTAGTGCTTCTGCTAAAATCTACTTGAGAAGGTGACAATGAAAGGAAAAAGAAATTCTGAAAATTCACAGACCACATTTTCTTTTTCTGCTTGAGTGAGTGTGTAGCTGACTGGCTGGAATGGTGTTTTCTCAGTATTTCTCAATTAGTAATAATTGTAGGTAGAGAGCATTTGAGCTGAGTCAAGTTGTCTACAGAATGTGGAAATGGGTTTGAAAAAGGAGCTAGACGAGAGCCATTGAGATGAGGGTGTACAAACTCCACAAATAGCTAATTTAGGAATGCTAAACAAAATCAAAGATCCGTTAAAATTAGATAATGGAGATTTGTAATCATCCAGGTGTGTGACTAATTCAGCAATGTTCTGTGGCTGGAAAAAGTAGAGTGGTTAAAGTGGAAAAATTGAAATGATTCATACCTGGGAGCTGAGACAGTAAAGACAATGAACATTTTTTTGCCTGACTTAGGAGCTCAACAAAGTTTCTTGAATTACAAATAGAAGAAATTTTGGCTATGACTGAAGATGGAACATGATATTGATGATTATTTTATAAATGCATATTAATATATTGCTATAGATTAAAGGTTATCTTAAGATATCCCAACTTTTTAATTTGCTTCTTTAATTTGAATTTGTACTTAGGGAGTAAATCTGTATTATAATCTCTGACCAAGTTGATTTTCTTGCATGTTTGTATAGCTTGTCATATATTCTGGAAAATGTATTGCTACTTTAGCCTAAAGAATACATGTAAGTCCAACTGTTGATTTTTGGCTGCACATTTTTCTATGGCATTTTTAGAAATGAAAAGAGAAGACCTTGAGTTTGGCACAGACATTAATTTAGTAGAAACCAGGGAAATATTGCTTACCTCTGTCTAACCTTAAAATATTCTTTCTTATATTATAAGAGATGACAGGATTCCAACATTGACTGTCAAGAGTTTATAATGGAACTTGCCTTGGACTCCTCAATTTTAACTTTGGATATGTTTGGCAATGGGTGGGGCAAAGTCAGCACTCTTGGTTAGCACAAGACAAAGCCTGCAATTTGCCAACTTATATCCTCAACGTGAGAATTTGCCCATAGTTATTTCCCTCATTTGGTACTAGTGATGATTAAGCTAAGCTTAACAGATGGAGTTAACTTAGTGTACTTAGTGTGACTGAATTTAATTTGTATTTTTATGAGTCAGGCTGACTTCAGTTTTTATTTTAAAAAATGATGGAAGAATCTTATAGCAAACATCTTAAGAGTCTGTATATGTGGCTGTGGCTCTAATTACCTCCTAGTAAAATTTATATTACTTTTTGGGCTTACCAAAAAGTGTGCATGTGCGTGTGTGTGTGTGTGATGGTGGGACTGGGGGGCAAAGTAGCAAAGAAATATCTTGGGAATCGATAAAGAAAAAAGTTTGTAAAAGCTATCATATAATTACGCACTTTGGGAGGCCACAGTGGGTGGATCACTTTGAGGTCAAGAGTTCGTGACCAGCCTGGCCAACATGATAAAACCCTGTCTACTGAAAAAACAAAAACTACAAATAAAAAAGTAGCTGGGTTTCATGGTAGGCACCTGTAATCGCAGCTACTTGGGAGGTTGAGGCAGGAGAATTGCTTGAACTCAGGAGGTAGAGGTTGCAGTGAACCGAGATTGTGCCACTACACCACTTTAGCCTGGGCAATAGTGTGAGACTCCTTCTCAGATTAAAAAAAAAAAAGAAAAAAGAAAAAAAAATATGGAGAGAGGACAATGTTTTGCAATGGCTCTGGACTAATCAGATCTGAGTTTAGATTTCAACTCTGCACACGGAATTGTTGCTTTAAGAAAATTACTTCAAACTTTGAATTTTAGTTTCTTTATCTAAATGACAATGATAATAATGCTTACTTTACAATAGTGTTGGAGAATTGAATGATATAATGTATGCTAAATTTTGTTCTGTTTTATTTTGCTTGGTGATATTGTTCATTCTTATCACCTGAATTTACTGAGCCAATTTTTTTTTTGGTATAGAATACAGTCAATTTAAAAACTGCTATCTATGAAAACCATGTTTTGCTCTATGACTGGCTTTTTTACCAGTACATGATTTTGTTAATATCATACACTGGCTATTTGGAAAACATTGGTCCACTGATGTACCAGGCCTTCCAAATGCTGACATTTCTCTTTATGCCATGTTTAAAAGTCACATTTGTTAATATTATCACTGATCACATCAGAGAAGACTTTAAATATCAGAAAGCTGTCCAAACTTGCAAGGGTGGATATAACTTTTCCAAAATTATAATTTTTACTTGAAAGTTTGAATTTTATCATTGGCAACAAATGGCTGTACTCTTTTTGAAGTGACAGTTTCATTTTATTTCACTTACTTTGGAGAAAATACTTTCCAAAAATCCAAGTCACATCGACATTCAAGTCAGTTATGCAGTTTGTCAGCTGTTCTTTCAGGTAAATATAAAGCATAAAAGAAATGGGTAGTTCAGCTTGCAACTCAGATAATAACAGAAGTACTTTTACTTGAGAAAATTATCTTCAAAATGCTGTAAAAATGATTTATATATTTCTCACCCTTTCATACAGAATAGCATAAAGAGTTGTACTCAAGGACTCATGGATCAAAGGATTGAGATTTAATAAAATTAATAATTTTTACTAGCTTTTAAAAATTGCAAGTGCGTGGTAATGATCAAGCTAGCATAGTTTGGTTCTAGTATCTTCATTCATCCTTAGATGAAACAGTTTTATCCATCTTTACTTTTTCATAATCAAATTTCATCATGTAAAAAAGAGACAACATCTGAATAGTATTATGAAGCTTTTAAAATAACTTTTTTCTTTAGTAGTTAGGAATTAGCAATTTTCTATAGTCAATACTGGTGAAAAAATGTATGAAAAGATGATCAGTCTTTTGCAGTAATTAGATTAAAAAATAAACACTAGATCATTGGTGGTAGTGAGCATGTAGAGCAACTGAAATTACACCTGTTGAAAGTGTAAATTGCTACAGCTATTTTAGAAAATAATTTGACATAATTAATATTAATATAATTGAAGATGAATACATTATGACAACAATTTTACTCTTGGGCATGTCCTGGAGAAGTCTTATTTATAAAAGACTGGTCATAGTAGCCAAGTTTGTGTATAAAACAGAAAAACCAAACAAAGTTAACAAAAATCCAATTTCCAGCAGACTAGAAAAATGAAAAAACAAAACACAAAAACTCCTCCCAAAGCCTTTGTGGTACATACATATAATGAAATCTCATAAAGCAGTAAAATGAATGAACTAGTCATTAAATCTCATATACCCAATGTTGAAGAATACAAGAAAAGCAAGTTACAGAATCCATAAGAATCACTTCATTTCTATAAAGTTTAAAATATAAAAAATGAAAATGATCTTTTTAAATGAATACATATATCTTTGACAAATCTATAATGAAAACCGAGAGAATATTAGAAACAAAATTCAGGATAGTGATTACTTATCTGGGAATGAGGGACATGTCTCCATAGAGAAATAGTTGTACAGTAACTGGTAAGGTTCTATTTTTAAAAATCTGGGTGGGTATATTAGGATTCATTTTTGTTACTCTTTAACCTGCAATATATTATGAATATTCTTTTTTATTTGCTTAATAATTAATATAACCAATACCTAAAACCTTTAAATGTCAACATTAGAGAAAGGAAAAAATTACCTTTTTAATTACTAGTTCTATAATGTAACAATCCAATTGTGTACATAATTTCATGTATATTTACCTGGAATAAAAATTAATTCACAAAAAATTGGATGTGTTGATGCCAAAAATGCATAAACAGATTGATAGGGTTTATATATTATACAGTGGCTATTTGACAGGATAAAAACATTTTTAGACAAAAATTTAGTATCTATAGAAGTTGATTTTACAGGAGAATGCCTGATACCTTCTCCCTGGAATATTCTTTGTCTAGCTCCTTTTCATTATTTTATGTCTCAGCTTAAATCCTTCTATCCCTGAGAGATAATGTCTTTTCCTGGCAAGCAAAGTAGGTCCCCCATTTTTATATTATCATGGCAACTATGATTATTTTTCACAACACATATAAATTTTTATGTTATTTTTAACAGCTTTCAGTTACATATTTATGGAACTGATTCTTTCAGTGCTTTCATGCCTTCATATGTAAGGAACATAAAGATAAAAGCATGGCTGATTTTTGTATATTGAACTTTTTTCCCAATTTTCTTGTCAGTTATAATATCTGTGGATTCTTTTGGATATTCCATGTATAAGATCATGTCATCTGCAAAAATTAACTTTATTTGTCCTTTCCAATTCTTATATTTTGTAGTTATTTTAATTTTAATGCTTAGAACCTTCACTAGAATGTTGAATCGATTAGAGCAATATCCATAACATTTCTGATTCCAGAGGCAAACTTTTCAAAATTTCACCTTTAGTATAATATTTGCTGTATTTTGTGAAAATAATTTTATCATATTAAAAAGTTTTATTTCTATTTCTAGTTTGCTAATACTTTGTATTACAAGTAGATATTGAACCATATGTGGTATTTTTTACATAACCATTATTTTTTCTTCTGTATTTTGTTAATGGGTTAAAGAATACTCCCAGAATAGTATTCCTGATATACTCTCAAATAGCTGAGGCTTTGTTATCTGTAAAATTATCTCTGGATTTTGTGTGTTATTTTGTTTAGAAATTTTGCATCTATATTTGGTGATACTAGCTTGTAATCTTTCTTCCTTGTAATTTCCTTGTCTGCTATTAATATCAAGAGTAGGCTGGCCTCGTAAAACTTGCTGGAAACTACACATGACTTTTCTATTTTCTGAAAGCATTTGGGTTTATTTGTTTATTAAGAGTGTGTTAGAATTCACAAGTAGGACCATTTTGGCCAGGAGTTTTCTTTGTAGGTAGGTTCTTAGTTGTATTCTTTTAATTAACAATTAAAATTTAATATTTCTACTTGTGTCAGTTTGGTAATTTGTACTTTTATAAGTATTTTTTCATTTTATCTAAATTTTCAAATTTATTGGCATGAAGTTTTTATAATACAACCTTTCTGTCTTGTTCTATCTCAGGATCTGTGATAAAGTCTCCTTTCCATTTCTGACATGATTTATGTCTGCCTTTTCTGTTTTTGTTTTCAAGAAATTTTTCTGCCAAGTTTATTAGAAATGATTTTTGCAAGTTTATTAGATTTCTAAGTAATTAATTTTTGGTTTTATTACTCTAACAATTTTTCTCCTTTATTATATATTTCTTTATACTTATTTTGAGGTATTGTTCTTTTTTTTCTCATTTTTTGAGATTGAACCTTAGCTCATGAATTATTAGCTTTTCTTTTTCTTTTTTTGAGATAGAGTTTCACTCTTGTTGCCCAGGCTGAAGTGCAATGGCATCTCAGCTTACTGCAACCTCTGCCTCCCAGGTTCAAGCAACTTTCCTGCCTCAGCCTTCCTAGTAGCTGTGATTACAGGCATGCACCACCATGCCCAGCTAGTTTTGTATTTTTAGTAGAGATGGGGTTTCTCCATATTGGTCAGGCTGGTCTCAAACTCCCAACCTCAGGTGTTCTGCCTGCATCAGCCTCCCAAAGTGCTGGGATTATAGGTGTGAGCCACCACACCTGGCCTATCAGGTTTTCTTCCTTTTTTAAAAGTGATTCATGCCTGTACCTTCCCAACAGTCCCTCAGAGTCTTAAATCATTTCAGCATTAACTCAAAAGTCCACAGTCCAAAGTCTTAGCTGAAGCAGGGCAAGTCCCTTCTGCCTATGAGTCTCTGAAATCTAGGCAGAGGTTCCCAAACCTCAGTTCTTAACTTCTGTGCACCTGAAGGCTCAGCTCCATGTGTAACCTTGCACCCTCTGAAGCAATGGCCTGAGGTCTACACTGGACCCTTTTAGCCACGTCTGGGACACAGGACACCAAGTCCCAAGACCGCGCAAAGCAGCAACGCTCTGGGCTGGACCCATGAAACCATTTTTTCCTCCTAGGCCACCTAGCTTGTGATGGGAGGAGCTGCCATGAAGATCTCTGACATGGCCTGGAGACATTTTTCCCATTGTTTTGGCAATTAACGTTTAACTCCTTGTTACTTACACAAATGTCTGCAGCTGGCTTGAATTTCTCCTCAGAAAACGGGTTTTTTTCTTTTCTACTGTATTATCAGGCTGCAAATTTTCTGAACTTTTTTATGCTCTGCTTCTCTTTTAAACATAAGTTCCAATTCTAAACCATATCTTTGTGAATACATAAAGATGAATGCATTTAACAGTACCCAAGTCACACCTTGAACACTTTGCAACTTAGAAATTTCTTCTGCTGCATACTCTGAATCATCTCCCTCAAGTTCAAAGTTTCACAGATCTCTAGGGCAGGGGTGAAATGCTGCCAGTCTGCTAAAATATAGCAAGAGTCACCTTTATTTAAGTTTCCAACAAGTTTCTCATCTTCATCTGAGACCAACTCAGCCTGGACTGTTTTGCCCATATCACTGTCAGCATTTTGGTCAAAGCCATTAGACAAGTCTCTAGGAAGTTACAGAATTTCCCACATCTTACTATCTTCTTCAGAGCCTTCCTAACTGTTGCAATCCCTGCCCTTTACTCAGTTCCAAAGTCACTTCCACACTTTATTGATACCAATTTACTCTATTAATCTATTCTCACACTGCTAATAAAGACATACCTGAGACTTGGTAATTTATAAAGGAAAGAGGTTGAACAGACTCACAGGTCCACATGGCTGGGGAGGCCTTACAATCATGTCAGAAAGCAAATTCAGAGTGAAGTCATGTCTTACATGGGAGCGGGCAAATAGCTTATGTAGGGGAACTCTCCTTTATAAAACCATCAGATCTTGTGAGACTTACTATCACAAGAACAGCCCTGGAAAGATCTGCCCCCATGATTCTATTATCTCCCACTGAGTCCCTCCCATGACACGTGGGAATTATGGGAGCTACAATTCAAGATGAGATTCAGGTGGGGATGCAGCCAAACCATATCACATGGTTAGTGTTAATGAGATGATGTGCACATAATGGTCAGCAGAGTAGTCAGCACATTTAAGACCTCAACAAGAGTTATATGTTAATATGATAATTTACCATTGCTGTTATGATTCCACGTATCTTATATTTAATTTTTAATCTTCCTATGTATATAATTAAAGGTCTGTTAGGAAGATGTAATCCAGATTCATTTCTGCAACCCTGCCTTACTATTTTTTTCTTAAAGATAGACAGCACTTAGTAGATTTCTTGCCCATAAGTTTTCAATGACCTTTCAGTAGGAATCCTTGATGCTAAAAATATGAATGGGAAATGATCATTTCATTTATTCATCTTTTAGGGACTTAGGTGTATAATATAGCATAGCATAAGAATAAGATATGGTGGCTGTCTTCCAAGAAGTTTATAATTACCAGTGGGAAATAAAAGCTAAAAAAGTATCTTTATCACTGATGCTAAAAATCACTGAAAAACAAGTGCGTGAGTATAAAAGATGTTAGCCATTGACTTGAAATATTTCCCTAAATGGCGTAGTCTGATATATTATGAAAGATGTTTCAATTGCTCAGGACAGTTATAATACATATAATCAAATTCTATACATTGAAAATATTTCATATATCCTAAGTTCTACATTTAACAGGATGAGATGTATAACTATGATGATTGAAAACATTCTAATGCATTTTAAAAGAATATGTTATTAAAATGCCAAATTAGAACAGTGCATTTATACTCCTGGCAATAAAGTAAAAGTCCCTGTAAATAATTTTTGTGCAGTATACAACAGCATAAAATACTACATGTTCTTGTTCAGAGAGCTCAATGAAGGCAAAGAAGAAAGTCAGCACCGACAACCTGATGATTCTCACGATATAGCTGTCCATGTTCAGAAAGCACATGGTGGCCGTACTTTATATAGACCACAAAGATCCACAGAGGACTTTGAAGAATTCCTAGCTATCTTAAAGAAATTGTAAGTACTTAAAATATATTCCTTCTTTTAGTTGAGTAATTCTTTTGCATGGCTTTATTTTTTAAAGTTTATTGTTTGTGGATAAGTGTACTTTAGTTATTGTTTAGTGCTCATGGTTGATTCAGGAGAGATGGATATATTGGAGACTGTTTCTACATAAACACAATCTTCATGAATTCAGTCTTCATGGCATATCATGGATATAATGCTAAACTTGTGGCCCATTATTTTAAATTTAAATTGCAAGCAAAATAATGTACTATTTACTGATACTTCAAAATTATGTTTAAGATTTCCTTAGCTTATGGTTATCTGAAGGCTCCTCACAGAATTGAACCTGTCCTCCTCATCCAGGAGTCTTTAAAAAACACTTGTCACACATTCCTTTTAATTTCCTAGAGTACTTTGTGCTCTAATAGGGACACAACTGCCTGGAGAAGGAGGGGTGTGGAGAAGATTAAATCTGAGTGGAGGCTGATTACCAAAGATGGTATTGGATTTGTGAATAAAATCAAAGTTAAATGAGGACCATAAAATTTATAGAAGGAAAACTTAACCACCTGTCATAGGGGAGTAAAATTAAACTTCTAAGCTGAAAAAATAGGAAATTCAACTAGAATATGTGATAATGGAATTGAGATTGATAAAAGGAACAAAACCAAAAGTGTCAAGGCTAGAATTATTTTCAGAAAAAATTCAATATCGGAGAATGAGTAATTAAAAATTGGATATTTATGCTCTGAAGAATGAATATTTTCTTTATTTAGATACACAAATTCCATTGTGGTATAACTGCCTGCAGTGTGCAGTACAGTAACATGCTGTACAGATTTGTAGCCTAGGAGCAACAGTCTAGACTAGCTGGCCTCGGCGTGTAGTAGACGACACTATCTAGGTTTGTTTAAGTATACTCTATGATGTTTACAGAATGACAAAATCACATGACAACAAATTTCTCAATGTATCCCCATTGTTAAGTGACACAAGACTGATTGCAAATTTGAGGAAATATGATTAGAGCTTCCAGGAAAGTTGAGAATGGTCAGATTTTTGATACTCTTAACTTATAATAACAAAAAGGAAACAGCAAATAGTAGTCACCTTTTAGTAAAGCAGGCACAAGTGTATTATGGAAGAAAATCTTAACCACCTGTCATAGAAGTGTAAAATTGAACTTGTAAGCTGAAAACATAGAAAATTCAACTAGAATATCTCAGTAAATTTGTTAAAAATATACTTTAACTGATAGAAAATCACTAGAACACTGAAAGTGATTGAAGCTATACTATGCTACAATCACTTTCATTCCATTAAATTGTAATGTTGATTAATACTGCATTAGATTCAAAATTTTTAGTTCCCAGAAACCTATGAATCACTTCTCTGCTGATTTCAGATTGTACTGGGCTATAAGATTTTTAATGACAATAATGTTTCCTGTCTTTTTCACTATAATATGACAGCAGTTTCCAGATAACAAAGTTTCTCATCTGAGATGAAAGAGGTCAGTAACAGGGACTTCCAAGCTGTGATGTCAAAATACTTGGAGGTAAATCTAGGTTAATAATGGATAAAAGCTTAGTACCTTCTTAAGAGTGGACTAACGTGAAACGCAGGAGCCACGGTAGAAGGCTATCCAAGCACAGAGAAGAATAGACAAGTTACTTTGTGTTTTGTAGACTTCTATGGATGCTCTTTAATGGCCTGTTCCCAATACCTGGGACAATAGATGTTGGGTCAGTGTCAGTTTCCGTATCTCACTTCCTCACTCATGTGTGAGAAAATGGATGAGTAGAGAAAATCCTGAATTACTATATGCCCCCACTTTCACTGGCTCAGAACTGGGCAGCCAGGACTTTCACATGGCAAAACTCACTGCTGTGAATGGGTGGGCTGTGACAGCCACCAAATTACAGTAGGAGAGTAAGTGAGAAGGAAACTCACTTTTATGAGATGTTTAATACTAACACAAAGCCTTAAACTCTCTCTATAAAATTTCTGATTTAATCCTCACATCAATGCTTTGAGATAGCTATGATAAGCTATTAATCGGTAAAAGAGCAATGTGTGCACTAAATCCACAATCTATGTTTGTTCTATTGTACATGACTTTTATCTTCTCCTTGGGACACTAATGTATTAGCCTCTTATTGTTTTGTAATTAACATAAACGTAGTGGCTTACAATTATATACGTTTATTATCTCTCAGGGTGAGGTTTAGCTGGTCCTCTGCTCAGTGTCTCACAAGTCTTCATCAGTGTCCACTGGGCTGTGACCATTTCTGGAGCATGGGATCCTCTTCCAAGCTCAAGTGGTTGTTGGCAGGATTCAGTTACTTGTGGTTGTAGGACCAATATCCCCACTTTCATGATGGCTTTTGCAACACAAAAGCTTAAATTTTGCTTTCTTTTCTCTCTCTGTCTCTTTCTCTCTCTCTTTCCTTTCCTTTTCTTTTCTTTTCTTCGGAGTTTTGCTCTTGTTGCCCAGGCTGGAGTGCAATGGCATGGTCTTGGCTCACCACAACCTCTGCCTCCGGGGTTCAAGCAGTTCTCCTGCCTCAGCCTCTAAAATTACAGGCTTACACCACCACACCTGGCTAATTTTGTATTTTTAGTAGAGGTGGATTTCTCCAGGTTGGTCAGGCTGTTCTCGAACTCCTGACCTCAGGTGATCTGCCTGCCTCAGTCTTCCAAAGTGCTTGGATTACAGGTGTGAGCCACCTCACCTGGACTCAAAAGCTTAAATTTTCAAAGCTAGCAAGGGAGAGTCTTTGTTTCCTTCTCTGTTATTCTGCCTAGGTGAAGTGTGATATAACTTAATCAAGGGCCTATATATCCCATTGCAGTATTCCCAAATCACAGATTCTGCCCCTCTCTTAACATTTAAGGAAAGGGGATTGGGTGTTCCCTTAGTCACATACAGTAAGATTATCAGTCTGTTTGTGACTCTGTTAATCATGTTTGAAATGGGTTATATGCTTTATTGACACAACATGAATGTAACTCAATTAAAATCCATTTATTGATGGATAAGTTGTCAGGTCTGTAGCCCTTTGTTTATCTCTGACTAATCAACCATGATCGGATTGATGGGCTGCTTAAGTGATGTTATGTAAAGAAATTTTGAAAATTTTACCTTCTATACTTTAAAAGTTTTCACTTTGTCATCCTGACTAAAATTAAAAAAATTTTTTTTTGAGTCACAGTAACGTTTTAAAGAAATTTAAATATGTCTGGTAAGACTAAGGTACTATTAGTTATTGATAACTTGTTTGGTATAGCTTAATCACGTTGATTACATCTTAACTTCCACTTCATGTCAGCAGCTCTGAGTTAAATACTGATAGATGGGAAAAATAATAATTTTGAAACATTAAAATCACTGGGAGGGGCATTAAAATCATGGGGGTGGTGACACTATAAAGGAGAGATTTGAGCAACCAGAGAATTGCTGAACAGAGAGTGGGAGGGAGAGAGGAGACAGAGTGAGGGAAAGAGAGTTGGGAGCCTCCTTTTTTAATTTTGTATTTTAAGGCATATCAGATTGAATATAAACTTATGCATAATATAAGTTAGGATTTTTGGATCATAAGCAACAGAAGCTGACTCTGTTCTGTTTCTGACAATCATAACAATCATAAAAAAAATGGAAGGGAGATTTATGGAAGAATATCAGGTAGCTCTCAGAACAGAACAACAACTAGGTGCTGGAGATGATACAAACTCTAAGGCAACTTGAAGTCTCTTCAAGGTACAACACTGGAATCAATCAGCTATAACTACTTGCGTTTGGGAGTCACTAGGCTCACAGCTTAATTTCAGCGATAGGGAATCAGATTATTGTCGTTTATTTTTGCACCCACCCTTGAGTAAATGCTGAGGGAGAAGAACACTTTGACGGGAAGTTTTACTGAGTTTACATGCAATTGGCAAAGGGGCAGTATTTCAAAAGAGAAAGTATTTTAGAAAAAAGGGGAAATGATAATAAGTAAACAATATTAAAATCTAGGAGCTGAAACATTCTTAGAATTTTAATTTCTAAATAATTTTGACTTATTTTATTTTTCATCCATTAATTAATGAATCCAACATATACTTTTAGACTCCTCTGTTTCTGGCAGTATTCCTCATATTGGGACTCTGGGAACACACAAAATCTTTGCCCTCATGGAGCTTACATTCTAATGTAAGACAGAGATACTAAACACATACCTATTCTGTCAGTTAGTGGTAAGTGCTAGGAAGAAAAGCTAATGCAGAATAAGGGGATACAGCATGATGGAAATGATCAGAGAAGTCAGATTTTATGAAACTAGAGAGTAAGAAGAGAGAGAGAAAGAGACAATTACATATCTTGGAGAAGAGCATTCTAGGGAAAGAAAACACAAGTGCAAGAGCCCAGGAATTGCAACATGGTCTGCAAATGGAATAACAAATGACAAATAACAAAAATCCTAATAATTGGCAAGAAGGTCATTGTTGTGAAAGTGCATGAGTCAGATGGGAGGGCTGGTGGAAACAGAGCTTCAGAGGTAGCCAGGGACCAGATTATCATTTAAGGTCTCATGAGCCATAAGGGGATTTTCACCTTGGTGTGATTGGCACATTGCAATTTACATGGCAAAGGGTCACATGTTGACGGTTGACTGTGGATGCCAGAAGGAGATTCAGGATGACCTGTTAGCATGCTATGAAAATGTTCTAGGTGAGAGATGACAGTGGCCCATATTCTGTGTTAGGGATTTAGATTTGACATGTAGAATTTGACTTTCTGTCTCTAAGACATGAGCAGGGTTGAATATGTAGTCCTTGAAGCAAATCAGGTTCTTTACTCAATTTTACCACTAACATGATGGAGGATGCTGGGCAAATCATCAGATGCTCTCATGGGCTGGTATTTTATTGCAGTGCCTATAACCACTGGCTTTTAAAATGTAATTATAAAATACTTTGGTAAAAAATAATTGGTTTCCTTATAAATGACTAATTTATGGGGCAAAAAAGTGATGTTTGTGTGTATTTGTGGGAATTATGGAAAGTGTAGGAGAGGAGAGGAACTTATAAATGAGCTGTGAAATGCAGATTAAAGTCCTCTGAGAAAACTCAGCCCGAATGTTTTTTCTTCTACTTTCTCCAATTAATGATGTTTCCTTTGAGAGAATGAGGCATCTGAAGATCATTATGTTTCAGTAGAGCAGTGATGCAAAGCCACTTTTCAGGAGTTACTCAGAGGAATTGTTCCCTGGAAGAACATTAGGATTTTTGCCTTTTAGATTCAGGCTGTTTAAAATCCAAATGCAATATGGTTCTTATTCTGTCATCCTCTGATGAAATGGTATATAGGATGAGGAATTGCAGTCTCAAATTATATTTAAGGGCTACATGCTGATCAAAGAAAGTCACTTTGTGGGGCTATTAATTTGTGAAAAATACAGTACTTTGGAGGAAAACTGCACTTCAGTGGGGTGAGGGGGTGGTCACATCTAAAAAAGAGTTTCTATTTGAAGTTAAATGAGAACATAGGTAATCAAGAATGGTGTGAATACTGAAAGTAATTTAGATTTCTGACACAAACGGTGATCATTTATAACAGAAGAATGGGAAATAAAGGAAGAGAATGATTTGTGCTAAAATGAGTTAGCAAAGGACAGGAATTAAAAACTCATTGACAGTAGATTGGTATTCTAAAAGCGTGTCACACCAAATCTTGTTCTGTCTGTGGCAGCTAGATTCAAAGTTACATTTGGGATGCACATGTTGTAAAATGCCTGGCCTGTAGAGTCAGAAGGAAATGTGTTCTCAACTGGACTCCTCTAATCATTAGTTGTATGATCTTGGGAAAATTTCTACCTCCTAAAACTTAATTCACCAATCTACAAAATGGCACGATTATTAATCTCATAATTCATCATTTTTGTGAAGCCTAAGCAAAGTTATAATGTAAAGCCTCAAACATATTACTTTGTCTATTTTAGGCCTGATGTGAATGTCAATCTCCCCTCTCCCAAAGAGTGTTACATATTGTGATTGCTTTTTAACAAAAGACTTTGCTATGTTCTTGCCATAGTTGAATTATAAAGGGGTTCGTAGTGTCTTCAAATAATAATGTATTTCATTTTTAATTTTTTCAAGAAAGAATATGCAAATTTCTCCTACAATTTATGAATAACAGCTATTACTTATCATATATTTGCATTAGTTTACAAAGTTGCTGGGGAAATTTTCATATAGGAGTTTAAGAAACTATTTGATCATATATTAACTAGTATTTAAAAACAATTGTATCTCGATACCTCTGTTCTATTGTTTGGACATAAGCAAACATCTATTATATTTCTTATAAAAATTATTTTTTTACTGTATAGATGTATTATTTCAGCATAGATGTGATGTTGAAGCTAAGGATTCTTGTTTTGAGTGACATAGTTTTGCATAAGTATTTAATGTAATTTCTTTCTTCTTATATTAGATTTATAAGTGTAACAAAAAGTACTTGTCATGCACTGAGACATGAGAATCTTATGACTCTATTGGGAGTTTTTATTATGTGTTGTATTACAGATTTAATAACACAGTGGAACACAGTCTTTTAAGAATATTTCTTGTAACAATTATCTGTTGAATTATCATAAAAATGCATGATTTAATCAAAAGATTTAATATCTGACTGTACAAAAATATTGTCTTCCTCATGCAGTTATTTATTCTTATAGACTATTAAAGTTATCATGAATGTTAGCCCTACATTTATCAAAATGACTTAGTTTCACATACGTGCAATTGTGCTTTATATGCATAAGCAGAATGCTTTTGTACTCGAGGATTTACCTCATGGTATGAAGAACAGTTTGAGAGAAACATAGATAATTAAGTCCCGGCTCAAGTCATACCATATCTAGAAAATCTTGGCATATCTAGAAAAGCTTGTTTGTAGCAGATGGGTCTGCGTGGTCACTGTTGTATGTCAAATCCTGGGTCTGTCTGCGGGGAAGTAATAAACAACTTGCAATCTTTAAAAACCTGGAACATAATTCCTTATTTGTCTTTCCTCTTTTAACCACTGAACATTTAGTCTAAGAAAATGGTGGTTTAGTTGGTTTAATATTCAAAGGTGATATTATAATAGGCTTGGTTTGGCTAAAGAGATGAGAATGTGGCCAGAGGTCCTTAGTATATTTGCAGTATCCATTTGTGGTTCTCAGGAGATGTGTATGTGACTCTACCTATTTGATGACTTACATAAATTTGGTTTCCAGATGAGCCACTAAATTGGGCTGGTTGTACAGAAAGGTCCATCAGTGTATGGTTGAATGTTCTTTCTTCTTCATGAGATATTTGTCAACTAGACTAATGTGAAATCTACATTGGACAAAACTTTTTCCCTGGAGCATTCATGCTCAATTTCATTTTTTTTGTAAATTGATAATTATTACCATATTCGTGCTAAAAATTTCCAAACACTGCTTTTTACTTTTTATCTTTTATTTTTGTGGGTACATAGTAGATGTATATATTTATGGGGCACATGAGATGTTTTAATACAGGCAAGCAATGAATAATAATGACATCATGGAGAATGGGGTGTTTGTGCCCTCAGGCATTTATTCTTTGTGTTACAAACATTCCAATTATATTATTTTAGTTATTTTAAAATGTACAATTAAATTATTGACTACAGTCATCCTGTTGTGCTATCAAATAGTGGGTCTTATTTATTCTACTTTTTTTTTGGTACCCTTTATCCATCCCTACCTCCTCCCAACCACCCTACTACCCTTCCCAGACGCCGGTAACCATGCTTCTATTCTCTGTGTTCATGAGTTCAATTGTTTTTATTTTTAGATCCCACAAATAAGTTAGACCATGTGATGTTTATCTTTCTGTGCATGGCTTATTTCACTTAATATAATGACCTCCAGTTCCATCCATGTTGTTGCAAATGACAGGATCTCATTATTACTTATGGCTGAATGGTAATCCATTGTGTATAGGTACCACATTTTGTTTATCCATTCTTCTGTTGATGGACACTTGGGTTGCTTCCAAATCTTGGCTATTATGAGCATGCTACAATGAATGTGGGAGTACAGATATCTCTTTGATATACTGATTTCCTTTCTTTTGGGTATATATACAGCAGCGGAATTACTGGATCATATACCTCTAATTTTAGTTTTTTGGGGAACCTCAATAATGTTATTCACAATTCTTGTAGTAATTGACATTCCCATCAACAAAGTACAAGGATTCCCTTTTCTCTTCATTCTCGCCAGCATTTGTTATTGCCTGTCTTTCTCATATAAGCCACTTAGGGTGAGAGGATATCTCATTGTAGTTTTGATTTGCATTTCTCTGATGATCAATGATGTTGAATATCTTTTCATATGCCTGTTTACCATTTGCATGTCATTTTATGAGAATTATCTATTCATATATTTTGCCCATTTTTAAATCAGATTATTAAGTTCTTATATAATTTTTTGAGTTTCTTATCTATTCTGGTTATTAATCCCATGTCAGATGGGTAGTTTGCAAATATTTTCTCCCATTCTGTTGATTGTCTCTTCATTTTGTTGATTTTTTTCTTTACTGTGCAGAAACTTTACAACTTCATGTGATCTTATTTGTTCATTTTTGCTTTGGTTGCCTGTGCTTCTGGGTTATTACTCAAGAAATTTTTGCTCAAACCAGTGTCCTGGAGAAGTTTCCCAAAGTTTCATAGTAGTTTCATAGTTTGTGTTCTTAGATTTAAGTCTTTAATCCACTTTGATTTTATTTTGTATATGAGGAGAGATGGGGTTCTAGTCATTGTTCTGCATATGAATATCCAGTTTTCCCAGGATATTTTATTGAAGAGATTGTCCTTTCCCTAATGTATTTCTTGGTACCTTTGTCAAAAATGAGTTCAGTGTAGATAAATGGATTTATTTTGGGGTTCTTTATTCTGTTCCATTGGTCTTATGTTTCTGTTTTTATGCCAGTAACATGCCATTTTGTTTATAATAGCTCTGTAGTGTACTTTAAAGTCAAGTAATGTGATTCCTCTGGTTTTGTCCATTTTGCTTAGGATAACTTTGGCTATGTTGGGCCTTTTGTGGTTCCATGTAAATTTTAGAATTGTTTTTTCTATTTCTGTGAAGAATATCATTGGTATTTTGATAGGGATTACATTGAATGTGAAGATTACTTTGGGTAGTAAGGACATCTTAACAATATTGATTCTGCCAATACATGAACATGGAATATCTTTCCATTTTTGGTGTCCTCTTCAACCCTTTCATCAGTGTTACATAGTTTTCATTATAGGCATATTTCACATATTAGCTAATTCCTAGACATTTAATTCTATTTGTGGCTATTATAAATGGGATTACTTTTTTGATTTCTTTTTCAAATTGTTGATTTTTCTGTTTTGATTTTGTATCCCGCAACTTTACTGAATTTGTTTATCAGTTCTAATCATTTTGAGGGGGAGTCTAGGTTTATCCAAATTTAAGATTATATTATCTACAAATAAAAATAATTTGACTCTTTGTTTTACAAGTTTGATGACCTTTGTTTTTTTGTCTTGTGTGATTACTCTTGCTAGGATTTCCAGTACTATGTTGAGTAACAGTGGCAAAGGTGGAGATCTTTGTCATGTTCTAGATCTTAGAGAAAAGGCTTCAGTTTTTATCCCATTCAGTATGATACTAGCTGTGGGTCTGTCATATATAGCTTATATTATGTCAAAATATGTTCCTTCTATACCCAATTTTTTGAGGGTTTTTATTATGAAGAGATGTTGTACTTTATCAAATGCTTTTTAGGTATCAATTAAAATAATTATATGGTTTTTGCTCTTCATTCTGTTGGTATGATGTATGATGTATCACTTTGATTGATTTGCATATGTTGAACTATCCTAACCATCCTTGCATCCCTGAGATAAGTCCCACTTGGTCATGATAAATGATATTTTTAATGCCTTGTTGAATACTAGTTTTCTAGTATTTTGTTGAGGATTTTTACAGCAATATTCATCAGAGATGTTAAACTGGAGTTTTCTTTTTTCAATGTGTCTGTCTGGTTTTGGTATCAGGGTAATACTGACTTTGAAAATGAGTTTGGAAGTATGCCATTGTCCTCTGTTTTTCTGAATAGTTTGAGTAGGATTGGTACTAGTGCTTCTTTAAATGTTTGATAGAATTCAGCAGTGATGTTCTCAGGTCCAGGGCTTTTCTTTACTGGGAGACTTTTTATTAAAACTTCAGTCTTTTTACTTATTATTGGTCTGTTCAGTTTTTTTGTTTCTACCTGTTTCAATCTTGGTAAGTTATGCATCTAGACATTTCTCCTATATTTTTCAGCATATTTTATGTGTTCATTTATTCTAGATTTTCCGAAAGATTGCAGTAGCTACTAATGATCTTTTTCATTGCTGATTAAACATTACTTTTCTACATTTGCTTTTTGATATCACAAATTTAATAACTTTACAGTACATTCTTGTTTTTAAGTTTTCAGCAGTTAGGATTCTTATTTGAAAGCAGCAGAAGCTGATTCTTAAGCTAAAGGAAAAATTATTAAATTTCTGGTTATTTAGAATGATTTTCTTAAAATAGATTTAATATCAGGTAAAAGTACAGATAATATAAATATTCCTGATATTTTTAGCTACATTTACTTTGGGCAAGAATATACTAATTGATAGGCCAGGCACGGTAGCTCATGCCTGTAATCTCAGCACTTTGGGAAGCTGAAGTGGGCAGATCACCTGAGGTCAGGAGTTTAAGACCAGCCTGGCCAACATGGTGAAAACCCACCTCTGTTAAAAATACAAAAATTAACCAGGCATGGTGGTGGGCACCTGTAATCCCAGCTACTCAGGAGGCTGAGGCAGGAGAGTCACTTGAACCTGGGAGGTAGAGGTTGCAGTGAGCTGAGATTGTGCCACGCCACTCTAGCCTGGGTGACAGAGTGTGACTCGGTCTCAAAAACTAAATAAATGAATAAAAATATAAATAAATAAATAATATACTAATTGATATTACTGTGTTTAATTTACAGTTATTTTAATTTGCTTTTCTTTGTTTCCTTGTTAAGCTAAATTTTCTTTAATCATTTATTAGTCATTAGTATGTATTCATGTTTGTGTTGTGAAAAAAAATAATAAACCTTGAGATTCCAAAATCTCTAAGACAAGGGGAAAAATCAACCTATGAACTGCTTAGGGCAAACCTGCCACATTCTATTCCAGAAAAAGATAGCTACTATAATCAAAAAGCTGCATACCTACCTCTCAATTGGTCTGCAAGGAAATTCCTTGCAGACAAAGGATAAACAGAACTCAGGAGAAACCCTTTGCTCACTGAGATAAATGCATATGTGATTGCTTCCTTTGGAAAGGCTAATCAGAAACTCACAATAATACAACTGTTCGTCTTCTATGCAACCTATGACCTGGAAGGCCCCTTCCCATTTCAAGTTGTCCTACTTTACTGTACTTAACAAATGAACATCTAATACATATTGATTAATGTCTTATGTCTCTCTATAACATATAAAACCAAGCTGTTCCCCAACCACCCTGGATATATGTCAGGACTTCCTGAGGTTGTGTCACAGGTGCATCCTTAGCCTTGGCAAAATAAATTGACTTAGACCTGTCTCAGGTATTTCAGGTTCACAGTACGAACTATCTGATGCCCATATTTTCTACTGTGCTTTAATTATGTACTGCTGATATAAAGAGCTATCTATATTTTATATAGCTATATTACAGTGTAGACAGTGCCATTTATGGAATGGAGAATAAAATTTCTCAGAAAAATATTTTACCTAATATATTTATCCAATATATATTTGCTGGTCATGTGAAAATTTAACAAACATGAAATGAAAAAGAAAATATGTGTGTGTGCATATATATCATATATAGCATATGTTATTAAATATAAGCATTTTTATTGAAGCATAATTTACATATAATGTATATTTTAAACTGTAATTTGATAACTTTTAACACATGTATCAAGCTGTGATATAAACCATCACCACAATTTAGATAATGAACATATTCGTTGCTCCCAGGAGTTTCCTGGTAACTTTTGTCATTCTTTCCTCTTGTCTGTCCTTGTGCCCACCCTCTATTCCAAGCAACCACTTATCTGCTTTCTGTCAGTATATTTAGTTTATATCTTTGGGGGAATTAAATTAATTAATTCATGGAATTGAATAGTATTATTATTTTTTAGTCTAGCTTTTTTTACTCAGCATAATTATCTGGAGCTTGATCCATGTTATTTTGCATAACAGTTTATTTTTTCTTTCTGAGTAGCAATCCACTGTATGAATATACCATAGTTTAAGTATATGTTGATGAACATTTGTGGCTATTATGAATGGGGCTGCTGTAAACATTTATAAGTCTTAGTGTGAGCATGTGTCTTTGTTTCTCTTGAGTATATGCTTAGAAAAGAAACAACTGATTCATATGGTAGGAACAACTTAACAATATGTTGAACTTCTTAAGTAACTGCCAAACTATTTTTCAAAATGCTTGTATCATTTGGTATAGACAACAATTGTCTATGAATGTCAAAATGTCCTATGGTGGTCACAGTGAAAAACACAATTGACAAAGAAATTTCGTCACCTCATGATTTACAATAACCTAACACAATAACCCTAATTATGATTGATAAAGCAGTCTCAGACATCAGAACTCTAGAAATCTCATACAATTTTGGAACACACGTTAATATTTTTCACTAACGTATAACCTGAAGATCAAACACTACCGTATTCCAACAATCCTATGTAACTAAACATGTCAAATAATCCTGTGTACCACTCCTTTGGACGCTCCAGGGGCGCTCTTTGCATCCAAATGCTAGGGGATAGGAAAGACAATTTTGAAGCTGTAAAGCCTCAAAACACTTAATAGAATTTCAGGTTACTGTAAGTCATTCATTTAAACGATGACTCAAAGCAAAAAACTTTATTCACTAAGAGGGAAGACCTAGTCTTCGAAACAATCTGTCTCTTGTCCTTCTCTTCTTTTGTCAGTAGTTTATTCACAAAGCAAACAAATCTTTCATTGCATGAAAATCTTGTTCAAGAGAGAGCAGAATTTCACACTTCCATTAGTCTATTAATGTCAACCCCATTTTTTTTTTTAAAATAAAACCTTACAGACAAATCCATTGAATCTTAGTTAGTTTGACCATGAGCTGAGATTCTTATAAATCTTTTATAACACTTTGTAAATTTTTTATTAAAGAGCATATTAGTGCCTTGAGAAAATCTTCTTGTGTTTTTATTTTAAAGTTCAATTTACAGAAAAACCAAATAATACCCTTTTGATTTTAGTCAATATGTTCACCCACACAGTTTCTCTTTACAAGATTAATTTTTACAAACCTTCCATAACTTGTTTTAGCCATTAGCTTTATCTTACCTAACTTAAAACAATCCTTTAATCTTCTGAACTAGACTAACATTTACATTCCCACGCCTCCTTATATTCTTTTACTAAAGACACATTTTACTCTCCTTACACACTTCGCGTGTAAATCTCTTTTTAGTAGACTCCACTACATGTTATAATGGTAGTTCTTAGCAATTTTTAATTTTGGTGAAATATCTGCTGAGTTATTTTAGTTACATGCTTAGGTGCAGATAAAGTCTAACTATTTCCAGCATAGCTAAGGGCATGGCATACGTCTCCAGGCCTTATCAAACTATAACAATTTTCAAATGCCAAAGCAGTTTATGACTTTAAAGCCTTTATTCAACCTAGTTTCTGGCTTGCATAATTTAGACCATGTCTACATTTTGAAGACATTTCTACTTTTATTTTACCAATAATTTTAAAGCTAGCCTGTTTAGCAAAGTCATACTTAAGTCCCATGAATCTGAAAACTGCTTAGGCTTAATTTACTTAATTTATGAGTGTTCTTTTACTTATAAGCCAATTTGGTAAACATGACATATAACAGTAAGTATACAAGTAAACACATCTAGACATGTATATATACACAGATTGAAGATCCAATAGCTTGGAACCCTAATAGCACTGTAAGCTCACCAATTTTACTTTGATTGCCCCAGTAGATAATCCAATGAAGGCTGTGAGCCAAAATTTTGGGTACAGCAGCATCCATGGTAGTTTGATTTTTAAAGGCCAAACTTCCCCAGACTCTAAAGGAAAAACAGCACCAAAGGGAGCATCACAAGTGAAAACAGGCCCCTGCTTGGAACAGCAGCACAAAAGCCCAGATACATGCAATGCAACCTTACTTTCCCATTCAACAGTAAACTCTAGATGCCATACAATATTGGGGCCAAACAGTATTGTAACTGCGAGAGAAAATTCTAAGGAGGATTCAGTACTAGACTTCAGAACCTCTGCCATGGGCATCCTGTTTGAGGAGGTGGAGGCCCAGAGGATCCCCTGGGGTGTCCCCCTTTGAGATCCAACCTTAGAGTGTCAGATGTCTCTGACCTTAGGTAGGCACCAGTGCTGCTTTGTGTTTTCCCTCCAGAGGCAGTGGCCCACTATGAGCTTTGTAAGGCCATGCTTTCTCATTCGTCCCGTTCCACTAGAGTGATAGCCATGAACTGAAAGGCATTGCAGCTTTATATTTCTTTCAAAATAGTCAATCTAAGCACTTGATTTTTATTAAGTCATCAGAGCTCTTTTATATAAACATGGTACACATAACACATGCATAACTATACAGACAGAAGGAGATTCAGTAGTTGTAAGGGTTTTCATGTGCCAGTCTCCTATTTGCATTGCTGGCCCTGGGGTGGAGCCCTTCAAAAACCAGGGCCAGGAAAGTATGTAGTTTCTATGGAAAGTATGCAGTTTCCATGATGAGAAAAGACGTAAAGGTCTTTTAAATATAGCTTAGATATTCAGTGACATCTACTTTTAAATAAGCTAACTTTTAACTATATAGCTCGTTTTTAAAGTCTTTTTAAATCTTTTGTTTCCCGACTTCAGCCGTGCCAACTAGCCAAATGAATTCATGGAGGGGCAGAGAATACAGGGATTTTTATCCTTCCTGCTACCAGTTTGCACAGAGAAAGAGATGCCAGAAATCCAACTGGCAAGAACTTTTACTCTTTTCCTTGCATGTCAGGCTTCTGGGTTCCCTTCCGCTGAGCCGTGGAGTCCTATTGACCCTGGAGTCCTGTGAAGGCGAAAAAGCTATTGTCTTTCTGCAGAGTCTGAGGGTCAAAGGGGTCCAGTGATTTAGGATGCATTTGAGGAGTGCAGGCTGAAAATGATTGGTTGGTTACCCATCTGGAAGGAGGAATAAAAGCCTTCCCTTTGTTCCTCTCTCATCCTAGCGAATACCCAGGGTATATGACAGAGAGAAGAAAAGGCATCCCTCTTTCTTCTTTCAACCTTATATCCCCGAGTCCCGGTGACTTGTGCAGGCACCGACCATGAGTACAAGTGCAACCTTCACCCATGAAGTGGGAGGCGTAGACGACAGGCACTCACCTGAGCAGAGCCTAAGCCTCTCACTGTCAGTAACGTTTGAGTTCCCTACACCTATCTATGCCCAGAGTGTGTGCATGACCTTCCTATCCATGAAGCAGGAGGGCCTAATTGGCAGGAGTTAGTCATGCTCACCTTCACTGTGCCCTTCGACTCTCACTGTCATCTGCCTCGGGTCTATTGTTCCATTCTAGGGCTTCAGACTGAAGCCTGGGACAAAAAGGTGCCTCGGGGGGAGAGGAGGGTGTAGACCCATTTAATTAGTCCTAGATAGTCCTTGCCAAATTGCAGCTAGCAACTGGCAGGGGCTGCTCCTCCATTGCCTCCCTATCACAAGCAAGTGAAGCTGTGGGGCCGGGTCCTCCTCAAGGGTGAGAGAAAGAGAATCCCAGGAATTGGGGACCTGGCCTAAGAAGGTGACAATTAAGAGGTTGGGCTTTTCCTGAGATACACTTCATGGTCGTGCTAAGAGAGGAGGGGCCTAGGTTGGAGGGATAACTGAAAGGCCAGCTCAAGTCCAGGAGGAGGTCCATCCTCCTTCCCTTGATCCCCAGAATCACCCGGGGTCCTGGATGGCAATAGCAATTGAACCACCAGAGTCAGTGAAAGGAACCCTGGGACCAGTGAGTCCTGCTGCACCATTTGGGAGATGGCAAGCTGGACCTGGCAACCCATGTCTCGGGATGGTCTGCCCTCCAGTGGTCCACATTTGCAGCAGTCGAGAGGTGCATCTTGGGGACTCTGGGGTTTGTGAGCCTGCAAGTTGGCTATTAGAGCCTCTGTCTTTTTCTTGTGTCTCCTTCCCTCACTTGGGCCTCCTGATCCCTATTTTAAAAGGCCAAGGTGGCCATTTCAGGAGGTCCTCCAAAGTACTACCTGGTCATATGGCCTGTTTCTGCAGCTTCCTCCTGATATCAGGGGCTGCCTGAGTAATAAATTCATCCCCTAGAACAAGCTGTTCCTCTATTGAATCTGGATATGGAGTGATATGTTTTACCAAGTCCCCTCTTAGATTTCCCAGGAAAGCAGTGGGACTCTTATCCAATCCCTGGTCTACCATGGATAGCCCAGCGCAATCAAGAGCCCGAGTCCCAGTCCCTTGCAAGCCATCCAGTATGCACACCTGTAAGTGCTTCCTTTTCCATGCTCCCATTTCATCACTGGGATCCCAGTTAGGGTCCTTCAATGGTACTGCTATTCTTCCAGCTAGATAAGGCTCCTCTCCTTCCCTGGTCCTATATAAGATGTAAAGCTCATCCTCAAAATTCTCTGCTGCTTTCAGGGTAGCTTGTTTTTCAGCAGTGGTCAGGGTTTGATCCAAAAGTAATATGACATCCTTCCAAGAGAGTTCAAATACTTAGGTTAAGCTCTGGAAGGCCCATATATGCCTGTAAGGGCCATCTGAAAACCTGCCATGATCCTCCTTAATTTGCTGTAAGCCCTGAAAAGAAAGGGGGACCTAAATCTAAATAGGACAATATTCACCACGCATCTGTTGTAGGAGCAGGAGTGAGACTGGGACCTGCATAAAATGATTTCTAGGATGAGGCAAGCTTCTCTTCTCTAGGAAGAGAACTTGGATAAGGAGGAGTGGAGGGAGTTGATTGCCCTGCTGGAGGTAGCACTGGGATTTGCTTCCCCAGTTCCCTGGGATTGACCCTTGCACCCTCTTCTGAGGTGGCCACTGGGAAGATTTAATCAATCCTGTAATCTTGGCAAAGGTCTGGGTTACCCTACAAGGCAAAGGCCTTCACATAAGGGACCTTGGACTATTTGCCCTTGTGTTTACAGAAAAACTTTCTTCTTGAGGCAATGCTGTTTTTCTGTGCCTCAAGGTGCTTGGCCCTAAGTTCACAACCAAGTAAATTGCAAGAACATTTTCACCACAAATCTGCGTACAGACACTAAGACATACTTTTCTTTGTGCTGCTCTTAACCTTATATTTTATACTTTGAATGACTAAGCCAAATGCTCATTCTACACAGTATCTCTGGTTGGCAACATTCTTAACATTTTAACATTGTATATAAAAGAATAACCATGACACATAAATCAAAGAAAGAAACAATGATAGGAAAGACAGAAGGTCCTAGGAGGACACCGTAATGGGCACTCGGGGCCTGGAATTAGCCCAGGGGCCTTTGGATAACACGGAGGTGTAGCCTCAGCCAGATACCCTCAGTTGCTCCAGGACCTCCTTCCAGTCCCATGTGACTGCTAGACCTCAGTGAAGCATAACTGGGTTGGAACAAAACCAACATTCCTAACACCAGAGAGTGGTGGGAGATTGACAGGTATTCTTCCCAGCAAGCCTGTCCTCCTTTTCTTAAGCCTGGCAGCCATGCTAGTCATTTCTTAACTGGCTAAGAGCCTGGTGTTTTTCCTTCATTGCAACTATTATGGAGTTTAGAGCTTCTGAAAAAAAGGACAGAAAGCAGATTTACTTTTACTCACCATTCCTGAAGATTCCAGATGAGCTCCCAAAATGTTATGGCATCTTTGGGGTGTTGATTTTCTGGCCTGAAACCTCTGTGGCTGTGGGTGCCTTTGCCTGAGTTCTTGTCCTGTATGCAGAAAGAATAAGGTATGCAGACAAGTGAAGAGTGAACAAGACAAAGATGAGCTTTATTGAGTGTTATGACAGCTGAGAGAAGACCTGTGGTGGGTAGCTCCTCTCTGTAGGCAGGTCATCCATGGAGACTTCAGTTCTCAGCAGAGAGGTGGCCCTGGAGAGGGTGACTCCTCTCTGCCAGCAGTTCCTCTTTGAAGCTCCCAGCGTCCTGAAGGTGGGGACTTACCGGGAACCTGCCCCTTTCTACACAGCAATCAATCTGCCTCCAGGGACAAGGCCAGGAATCAATCAGCCTCCTGCTGCCATTCATGGCCCAAGATTGGAGCAGGTGCCAGGAGCAGAGAGAGGCCAGGCAGCCAGAGTAGACACCCTTGAGCCTGCAGAAATGATGTGTGTGGGGTCCTTCCTGGGGCCCCCAAGGGTGCAGGCTGCAGAGACACCGAGGTCCTGTACCTGGGAGGGATGCTGAAGCTACACCCAGGAAGGCAGGTACTGCCTGCTCCTGGCCCTACCCCAAAAGCACAGGGAGGCTCAGATACACAGCTACAATTTGGATGGCTGTATGTAGCCTTGCCCAGGAGGGCCAGGCTCCTGTCTGCTCTGTTGAGCAGGAGGCTTAGGTCTGCAGCTGTGGTTTGGGTGCAACTGGGGAGCTCCCATTCCAACTCAGAAGGGGCCGGACACCCACCAGCTCCAGGGAGTGTGCAGCCCCAGCCGTGCCTCCCTGCCACAGCCAGTGTGATGGCCTGTGCCTCAATGTCCTCTATCTCAGAGATTCTTTTCTTACCGGTCTACTAACGAGCCCATCAAAAGCATTCTTTATTTCTGTTACAGCATTTATTTCTAACATTTATTTTTTATTATTTCTCAGAATTCTCATCTCTTCTTACATTATCCATCTGTTCTTGTATGTTGTCTTTTTATTAAAGCTGTTAGCATATTAACCATAGTTTAAAAAAAGTCCTGGTCTGGTAATTCCAACATTCCTGTCATATCTGACTCTGATTCTGTTGTTTGTTCAGTTTTTTTTTTTAGCCTGCGGTTTTGTTGTTGTTTTTTGCCTCCTAGCAGCTTTGTAATTTTTTGTTGAAAGATGGACATTGATATACTGGGTAAAAGAAACTGCGGTATGGGCCTTTGTTAATCGTGTTAAGGTGTAGGGAGAAAGAAAGTGTTTTGTAGCCCTGTGATTAAGTCTGTCTTTGGTGAGCCTGTGGGGCCTGGACTATGAACGTCACAGGTGCTTCTGAGCATTTTCCCCCTCCCCTTAGGTGGGACAGAATGGCTAGAGTGGGTTAAAGTTGAGAGTTTGCCTACATCCTGGAGGGACTGGCTCCGATAAAACCCTAATCTGTTAGGCTTGTGCAATAGTTTCTTTTGAGGACACACCTTATTAAGAAAGCTATATTGCTCTGGCTTATTTCAAAGCATTTGTTGTTGTTGTTTTTGTTTGTTTATGTTTCCCCACTCCCCTGTTGGAAGCTTGAGAGGATTCTTCTCCTATGTTCATCGTGAGGCCCTGATAAGGCTCTGGGGGTAAAACTCAGAAAAGTGTGAATTGCCCCCAGCTTTCCTCAGGCATGAGTGGGTCCTCTGGAGTTTTAAAACACCTAAAGAAGGAATAAACGCAGAATACAAATGTATTTTCTCTTTCAGAGACAAGACAATCAAAATATGAATTTTACTTTGTAAATCGAAGAAAAATGACCAAAGCAAGTCTCAATCATTTTAGGAGGTTTATTTGCCACATTTAAGGAGATGCACCAGGGAGGAAGGTCTGTGGCTTTCTCTGAAGATGATTTTGAGGGCTTCAGTATTTAAAGGAGAAAGGCAGATATTTGGGGAAGAGAAATATCTTTCTAAAAATTCAGTAGATAAAAGGACAAAATAGTTGCATCCTTTTGAGTCTTTGATCAGCTTTTCACTTAATACACAGTTTTTCTATGAGAGGGTGGTAGAGGAAGTAGTCACGCCTAACTTCGTGTGGCTCAGTGAATCTGCTTTTTTAAAATAAGACAGCATAGACAATAGGGCAAAGAAAGCTATCAGATATGCATTTATCTCAGGTGAGAGGAAGAATGACTTTGAGTTCTGCCTTTGGTCCTGCACCTATGAAGATAAGCTGTCAATTTACATTGCCAAGGTGAAACTCAGCAGAACTGTTTGAGGGTATAGATCTTGGAGCCCACAAGAAATTTTCTTGTGGGAAAATTGTGAGGGAAGCGTGTAGCTTTTTATTTTTGTAGCCATCTTATTTAGGAAACAAATGGGAGACAGGTTTGTGTGATCCAGTTCCTAGCTTGAATTTTCCCTTTGGTTTAAGTGAGTTTGGGGTCTCAAGATTTATTTTCCTTTCACAATGTATTTATGTTTTTTTGTCTGCATCTTCTAATTTGCTTTAAAAATTTATGTTTGCTTTATATTAACTGAATTTATTGAATCTTAATGTGTTTTTAAAAAATCTAATTATAAAGCTCATTTAAAAACGTTTCCACAGATAAATAATACATTAAACAAATAAGAGCACAGATATTTTGACTGAAGAGATGGAGTCTGTAAACCTTTCTATTCTGTTATTTCCCCCCTTTTTTTTTCAGTGTCTTTGTAAACACTCCTTCAGAACCTTCTTTGAAAACCACTGCCACTGGCAAATCCACCAATCTTTTTCTTTGTGATTTTGTCCCATGTTTTAATATTTAGGAACTTTTATTTAACAGTGAACTAATTGGTACTACTGGTAAGCTTTTCCTTCTACCTCTAAATGTTTGGATACTTTGAGTCTATAAAATAAACTGACAGTGGACAAATTACCAGTAGAAAAAGCATACAAATTTATTATGTGCATACATATGGAGTCTTACAAAAACTATAAGGCTCAATATTATAATATTACATATTATATGTATTTTTGAGTTATTATTGTCTAATATAAATCAATGTGGAATACAATAATCTAACTCCATTTTTTTCTCCTTTTCAGGTAAGGACTAGTGTTATATTTTGATTGTGTGTGTGTGTGTGTGTGTGTGTGTGTGTGTGTGTAAATCTTACAATCAATATCACTAGTACGTTAAACAATTATTTTTTTATTTAGATTTACTCCCATTTTTAAATTTGCATCTCTTTTCATTTTTCTCTGCCTGAAATATATCCTTTAAGATTTTCGTTATTATGGTCTCCCGATGGCAAATTCTTCTAGATTTTATTTGTTCAGAAAATGCCTTTATTTCCTTTTCATTCTTGAAGAATGTTTTTGCTGAATAAAGAATTCTAGATTGGCATTCATTTTCATTTACAACTATATGGCTTTTGTTTCAACTACAAAGTCAGTTATCCATCTTACTGTTATTCCATTGAAAATAAGATTTTTTTTAACCTAGCTGTTATTTAACCTAGTTGTTTTGGAAAATTCTTAACCATTTACTTACTAAATATCCCTCTAATAAGCCATCTTTCTCCTTTCCTTCTGAAATTCCACTTATTAATATGTTAGCACTTCTTACGTCCATGTGTCGTATTTTTTTCTGTTCTTATCATGATTTTGTCTCACCATGCTTCAGTTTGTGTTTTCTTTAGCTCCAATTTCTTGTTCACCAATTCTCCTTTAGCTGGGATTATCTGGGGTGTTAATCTCATTCACAGAGTTCTTTTCTTCAATTTTTATCTTAGATTAAGGGATATATGCAGGTTTTTTACATGGGTATATTGTGTAGTGCTGAGGTTTGAGGTATGAATGATTTGTCACCTAGTTTAAGCTCGTACCTAACAGGTTTTCAACCTTCCCCTCTTATCTCTCTCCCACCTCTGGTAGTCCCCAGTGTCTATTGTTGCTGTATTTAAGTTTCTATGTATGTAATGTTTAGCTTCCACTACATTTGAGAACATACAGCATTTTATTTTCTGTTCCTGCCTTAATTCACTTAGAATTTATGACCTCCAGCTACATCCATATTGCTGCAAAGGACATGGTTTCATTCTTTTTATTGGCTGTATGGTATTTCATTGTTTACATGTACCACCTTTTCTTTATCCAATCCACCACTGAAGGGCACCTAGGTTGATTCCTTGTCTTGGCTGTTGTCGTTTACAGAATTCTTAATTTCAGTTGTATATTTATCATTTCTCAAGGCTTTCAATGGATTCTTCTTTTACAGATTATAGTTCTTTGCCAAAAATCTTCATGCTATCTTTTATGTCCTTGGACATTTCAATTATAATTATTAATTTGTGATGTAATTCTATCACATCTTAAACTTACACACTTTATTATGTGTATTAGTTTGTTTCCACACTGCCTGACACCGGGCAATTTATAAAGAAAATAGGTTTAATTGACTCAGTTTCACATGGCTGAGGAGGCCTCAGGAAACTTAAACTCATGGCAGAAGGTGAAGGGGAAGCAAGGGACATGTTACATGGTGGTGGGTGAGAGGGTGGGAAGTGGACTGTCAAACACTTTTATACCATCAGATCTTGTGAGAACTCACTATTTTAAGAACAGCATGGGGAAACGGCCCTCATGATTCAATTGCCTCCCTCTAGGCACCTTAACATACGGGGATTACAATTTGAGTTAAGATTTGGGTGGGAATGCAGAGCCAAATCATATCATTCTGTTTCATTGAAATTTGTTTAGTCTTATGCTGATTTCATATTGATTTAAAAATACTTTAGTTTTCTGGTATGCTTGGATAACTGATGAGATAATTACTATTCTGAAAATTTATTACATATATAAAATAGAAACTTCCTCACTCAAGAACATGGTGTATATTTTGCACTTATTTTAGTCTTTTTCACTCAATACAGTTTCATATAGTTACTATACTATTTTTGAGGTGATTCTCTAGTCTATATCTTTTTGTGAACATTTTGTGAACAGGATTATTTTCTTGTTATGTTTTCTGAGTTCGTGCACGTTCAGAGTGGTATGGTGGTAGGGGCTGGAACTATTTTCTTATTGTATTTTCTAACTAAGCATTGTTAGGATATGTGAAAGCTATTGAACTAGCTCTCTCTATATTTGTAACCAACTGCCTTAATGAACATATATTAATTCTAATACATTTCAGTTTTTAAAATTCATTTTGAAGTAATCTGGGAATAATTTTCATTTTATGTCTTTTCACATAGATATATTTTATTTTCATTTATCATTTTTAATGCATTAAATAGAACATTTTTAAACATAGTATTAAATAATTATGACAATAGTGAGCGGTTTTTTAATGTATTTTGTTTTAATAGTATGCTTCTAATGATTTACCATAATGTGAGATGTAGGCTCTTGGTTTAAGGGAAGAAAAATGTTAGAGTAGAAGCATACTTGTCAAAAAGTCTTGAGTTCAAAGTCTAACTTGCAACTTTATTCACATAAGATCATGAATAATTTAACCTGAGTTTATTCATTTTTAAAAACATGAAACATTTAGCTAGTTCTTAGGATGGTTATGAAACTTAAAGAGATAGTGCATATGAAGTACATAAATGTACAGAGTTATGCACATAATAGGTAAGATACACATTCAGAGACATACACACATTCAGAGAGACACATACACATCTTCACCATTTTTCACTTTGCTTTATGCCTCAACTGAGTAACTTTTATAATCTGCATCAGCTGTACTTTCTGACCATCTAGTTTCTGGTTGGATTTAATACTATGGAAGACACTAGAACATATTAAGGGGTGAAAGGAGGGTGAGGCCTGAGTTATTAATCCCTGGTTTCTTTCTTGCCAGTTAGACAAGGTTGGCTGTATCCTATTTCTGAATGCCATAGTAGTCCCTCTTGTACAACTGTAGCCCTCTGAGGATATCAAGGACCTATCTTTTCCCTTGTACCTTCAGGCTTACAAACATCTTCTTGCTGTCCTCTCATCCCCTTTTGACTTGCTTCATCCCTGCCTATTTACTTTTGTAAATAATTTCTTCATTAAAAATTCACTTAATTGTTCTTTCTGAGGGTGTAATTATCTTGTTTGATGAAATATATATGTGAATCTATGTAAGCATATATAACATTACCAAACAACCTAGATCCCTACTATTTGGCTCCTACTACTCTAGAATTGTATTCTAACCACCAGCCTTGACAAATCGTCTGTAGGTTTCTGATTGGGCTGCTGTTTCATGTGCCCATACTAATGCTCTTTCCTCTGCTCTGAATGTCTCTTTATCCACTTTTTATTTTCTTCTATGAAGATTTTTCTGATACACTAGGGAAAAATCTACAGTTATCTTTTAAACATCTATATACATGGAATTTTATATAGACTTTTCTTATAGTAGTACAGAAATAATTTCTCTTATTTGCATGATCAAAAGTTCCACTTTTGTTACTAAACTGAAATCTGTAAAGGATGGGGCCTTGTCTTTTCATCATTGTTCATACCATGGCTTACATATAATTTCTGACACAGTAGATACTGAAGAAATATTTACATAATGAATGAATCTAGCTATTATTAGGAGTTAGCTTATACAATTTATGTTAGAATTGAAATATTGTGAGAAAGGTTGTGAGCTTCATGATGCAGAATTTATATTTACTGTGAAAGTAGGTCTTATGTATTTTCAATGTTCCGACATGTTTTTGTAGCAAGTTGATATATTGCTTTTGTACTACCAGGTGTAATTCCATAGAGCTTAAACCAGACAGGGATTAACAACAGTTTGAGCAGTCTGAGAGAGTTATTGACTCCTTTTCCAGTAGCACTGAAATAGAAAAAGGAGGGGGAGAAGAAAATTTAGTTACTGTACTATTTTAAAAGCGGTAGTCTGCCTATTTCTGAGAGTGACTTGATATCACGGAATTTTGATTTTCTCCTGGGCTCACCTAGAACAGAGTAAGGTATTGATAAATATTGACTATTGTACAAATAAAAATTTAATCTTCTAGGGAGATTTTTCTTTACAGTAGAAAATGTAACCAAAATGGTTACTAAGAGAAAAGGGAATGTTTTATCCTGTAATTATAATGATAAATGTTCAAAGATATAATTAGTTTTATTTTATAGAAGAGGAAACAATAATGGCAAATATACATATGAAGAAATATTCAACTTCATTAGTAGTCAAGGAAATACAAATTAAAACTACCATGAAATATAATTATATGCCCACCAAGTTGAAAAGAATTCAAAAATGGGAAAATAAAAACTTTTGTCAAGGATATGATGCCATGGGTATTCTTACATGCTAATTTTGGAGTATAAATTCATACAATTACTTTGAAAAATAACATTACCTAATATAGCTAAGCATTCACATAGCTATAGTTCACTCCTATGTATGTAGTGCTACAGAGCAACTATGTACATAGTTGCATATATGTGCTATACAGCACTTCTGCATATATGTACCAAAAGACACAAGATTAGTCACGATAACATTGTTTATGATAAGTGGCTGTTTACAATAGAGTGGTTGTAAATTATGCATATCCACACAATAGAATGCTATATTATGATGAATGGACTGAGATAATTATCCATGCATATCACCATGGATGAACCTCAGAATGTTATATGTTAAATGTTAAAGGTGAAAAACAAATTATAGTTAATAATGTACATGATTACACTTGTATCCAATTAGAAAATAAGTAATACCAAATATCATTTAAGAATATAAATACATATGATGAAATATAAGAAAATCAATTTTTTTGGAAATGTTCTATTCTTAAACTGGATATTAAATGTTTATGTTCAGTTTATTTTTAGTTCATTTAAAATTTACATGTGTATTATGTTTTGTTTCTATCTTTTACATATCATATAGAATTAAAAAAATTATGTAAACCACTTTAAAATAAGTCTATTCCTATTTACAAATGCAAACACTAAAAATCCACTAAAGGCAGGGCTAATATTTTTGGAAAAAACTACTGGGAAAACCCCTTTAAACACAGATAAAATGAAAATATTCTCTGTGTTCAACAAAATTATGTTAATGTATACAGCAGATTTTTAAATGTACATTTAAAAAATTATTTTTAATTGACAAATATTGTATTTTTTATGGCTTACAGTGTAATGTTTTGAAGCATATGTACATGGTGGAATGATTGAATTAAGTGAAATAATATATCTATCACCTCACATACTTATCATTACTTATCATTTCTTTGTGGTGAGAACACTTAAAACCATTATTTTTAGCAATTTTAAAATGTACAATACATAGTTATTAACTATAGTCAACATGCTGTAAAATCACCAGAACTTAGTCTTCCTGTCTGATGAAATTTTGTACCCTTTGATCAACATGTCTTCTTTTCCTGTCTACCACTGCCCCCATCCCTACCTTCAGCTTCCAGTGACCATCATTCTACTGACTACTTACATGTTTGACTGTTTTAGATTTTACATATAAGTAAGATCATTGAGTATTTAACTTTTTGTGCCTGGTTTATTTCACTTAGCACAATGCACTCTAGATTCATCTATGTTGTTACCAATGACAGAATTTTCTTCTTTTTTAAGGCATGATAGTATTCCATTTTGTATACCACTTTAAAAAATTCATTTATCCATTGATGAGCACTTCAGTTGTTTCTATATCTTGACTATTGTGTATAATGCTGCAACAAACATGGGAGTGCAGTTATCTCTTTGGCATGCTGATTTCAATTCCTTTGGAGATAGTCTCAAAAGTGGGATTACTGGATGAAATAATTCTATTTTTTAGTTTTTTGGAGAACTCTCATTTGTTTTCCAAAATGACTGTATAATTTATATTTCCACCAGCAGTGTACAAGGATTTCTCTTTTTCCCCATTCTTACCAAAACTTTTCTAACTTTTCTCTTTTTGATAATAACCATTTTAACAGATGTGAAGCGATACTTCATTGTGGTTTTAATTTGCATTTTTTTCTGATTATTAGTGATGTTGAATATTTTTTTACATACCTGTTGACCATGCATATTGTTTTTGTTGAAAAATGTCTGTTCCAATTCTTTGTCTATTTTTTTTTAATAGGGTTACTTGTTTTCTTATTGAGTGGTTGGAGTTTCTTATATATTTGAATATTAGCTCCTTACCTGATTTATGATTTGCAAATATTTTCTCTCAGTTTGTTGGTTATCCATTGACTTTTTAAATTTTTTTTCTGTGCAGAAGCTTTTCAGTTTGATGCAAGCTCATTTGTCTATTTTTGCTTTTGTTGCCTAGACTTTTTGGGTCACATTAAGGAAATTACTATCCAAATCAATATTGTGGAGCTTTTCCCCTATATTTTCTTCTTGTAGTTTTACAGTTTCAGTTTTTACGTTTAAGTCTTTAATCCATTTTGAGTTGATTTTTGTATAAGGGATTAGGATTCAACTTTATTATTCTGCATGTGGACATCCAGTGTTCTAAACACCATTTACTAAAGAGATCTTCCCTTTTCCAAGATTGCTTTGGCTGTTGGAGATATTTTGTAGTTCCATGTAAATAATATAATAGTTTTTCTGTTTTAGAGAAGAATGGCATTGGAATTTTGATAGGGATTGCATTAAATCCAGATTGTTTTGCATAGTATAGGATGGATACTCTCACAATATTAATTCTTCCCATTTATGAACATAGATGATCTTTATGTTTTCTTCATTTTCTTTCACCAGTGTTCTATAGTTTTCAGTACATAGATCTTTCATATCCTTGGTTAAGTTTACTTCTAAATATTTCATTTTATTTTCTGATGCTTTTATAAATGCTATTGCTTTCTTAATTATTTTTTAAATAGTTTGTTGTAGCAAATAGAAATGATAGTAAATGCTTTATGTTGGTTTTGTGACCTCCTAATTTACTAAATTTGCTTATAAGTTTTAACAACTTCTTTGTTGGAATCCTTAGGATTATCAATACAATTATTCCATCAGTAAACAGAAGCAATTTTACTTTTTTCTTTCGCATTTCAATGTATTTCATTTCTTTCTCTTGACAAATTGCTCTGGCTAGAATTTGCATTATTATGTTAAACAGAAGTGGTGAGAGTGGATATGCTTGTTTTATTCCTAATTTCAGGGGAAAAGTCTTCAATTTCTCACCTTTGAGTATAACGTTAGCTGTGGGCTTGTCATTATTGAGAATAATATTAGCTATGGCCTTTACTGTGTTGAGTAGCATTTCTTTAAAAATCCAACAATTTCTTTGGGCTTCCTGGATCTGGATTTCTATTTCATTCCCCAGGCTAGTGAAGTTTTCTGCACTATTTCTTTCAATATAATTTTTGTGTCATCCAATCTTTCTTCTCATTCTGACACACTAATTATGCATATGTTCTTCCACTTGTCCTATAAGTCTCTTTACAATTTTTACTCCTCTTTCTATTCTTTTTCTCTTCTTTGCTCCTCAGACTGGAATATTTCCAGTTACCTATCTTTGAGTTGACTATTTCTCTGCAACTGACAAACCTTTAGCTAGGTTAACTAAGAAGCAATGAGAGAAGACTCAAATAAATAAAATCAGAAATCAAAGAGGAGACATTACAACAGGTAACACAGAAGTAAAATTCTGAGGCTACTATAAAAATTATACAACAAAAAATTGGATAACCTAGAACAAAATATATAAGATAAATTCCTGGAAAATTATAACCTTTAAAAATTGAATCATAAATCAGAAAACTGAACAGACTAATGAGTAAGTAGATTAAAACGAGAATAAAAAGTTCCCTATCAAAGAAAAACTTAGGGACCAGATGGCTTCATGACTGAATTCTACCAAATGCTTGAAGAACTAATGCCAATCATTCTCAAACTCTTGCAAAAACTGAAGAGAAGGGAATACTTTCGAACAATTTTAAGAGCTGAGTATTATCATGGCACCAAATCCAGACAAAAACACTACAATTAAAGAAAGTTATAAACAAATATCCCTGATGAACATGGATGCGAAAATATTCAACAATATGCTAGTAAACTCAACTCAACAGTACATTGTAAGAGATAATTCTCTATGGCCTCTTTGTATTAAAGTAATCTGTACTGCTTATGAATAACATTTTAATGTATACGTTCAAAAGATTGGAATGTCCTGTGTCATTCTTCTTATCTTCTTGCCATTTGATTTATGCTTATCACTTATGTGCTTTTTCTTATAATTGAGTAAATAATTTATAGGAAAAAAGCTACTTTTTACTAAAATCCACTTCAGTAATCTCATTTACAGAAAGCTAATTTCTACATTGATTTTTATGTGTCAATGTGGGTGAGATTTCCATTGAGAAAACAACAACAATATCATTCACAATAAGAAACACTCTTTAATCTTACCCCCTGAAAACACAGATAAAATGATATAGCAGATAATTTAGACAGTATGTTTGAAAAAATTTTGTCCCTCATTTAAGATTGACCCCAGCTTTTATGTGAAATTTGATTTATAAAATATGGATTTGAGACTCCTGATAAGATTTTTTTTTACATTTGCAAAGGACATGCTTATATTTTAATAACTGATTATACCATTCAACATAGCAAATTAATAATTTTTTCTGAGAAAATAATCTATGCCAAAGTTAGGCATATTTTGAAGTTGACTGTATACAGCTGAACATTCCAAGTAATGAGTTATACAGTGTAACTTTTCATCTTGTTTTTTCCACTTGTAGTAGTGTTAAGATTATGACTTCAAAAAATTTACATTTTGAGTCAATCAGGGAGTTATATTAATTCACAAAATCAAATTTAAAAAAAGATTGTATTTTCCCTTTGTAGTCTTCATTTTTCTTATTAGTCACTGAAGAACAAGAGTATTTGTCTTCTTGTGTACTTTTATTATGGACAATATATTTTTCCTTTTTTGAAATTAGAAAAGTCAGAATAAGACTGTAATAAATAACACTGAGGGCTGGCTGTGGTGGCTCATGCTTGTAATCCTAGCACTTTGGGAGGCCAAAATGGGCAGATTATTTGAGCTTAAGAATTCGAGACCAGCCTGGGCAACATGGAGAAAACCCATCTCTTAAAAAAAAAAAAAAAGAAAAGAAAAAAAATTAGCCCAGTGTGGTGACACTCACCAGTAGTCCCAGCTATTGAGAGGCTGAGGTGGGAGGATCACCTTAGCTTGGCAAAGCCGAGGCTGTAGTGAGCTGTGATCTACTTCAGTCTGGGTGGCAGAGTAAGACCTCATCTCCAAAAAATTAAAATTAACACTGAGTATGTAACTCCAAATGATTACTCTCCAAGAAATATTTGTGGATAAATAAATATTACAAACAAATTAACTCTTCAGTATAAAAAACAGATTTTTTATTTAGAAGTAATATAAGAAGTCCCATAAGGTATATTCTTCTACATACATACATTGTGTCAAAGGCTACCTGTGATCTCAAAGTATCAGCTTGACCATCTGCCATTTGTTTCTCAGGTTAAATGCTATTTTATGGAGAAATGATGATGTAAGAGCAATATGATAACATCGTAGAGCCCTTCAATGTTGTTGAAAAATGTGACAACGTATGCTGCTTGACAGAAAAATTATTTTAGATTGAATTACTTTACTTAAATAATTGCGCTTCTACAAATACGTATTAATCAGTTTTTGCAAATTTAAGTGATTTTGCTACTTTTAAGTTTTAAAAAACAGATTTATCAACAGCTCTCAAATACTTGCCTTTTTCTGTTATGACTGCTTTCTTTTGGTCATCTTCATGTATGCTCGAAGTTGTAGGATTTATAACATTTGGAAATGTATCACTTTAAAGAATGAGGGAAGTCATACAATGTACCATAATTCCTTTTGGTGCTTCAGTGGATAATATGGTGAGTGTTTCCCAGACCTCCAAGGTGCTCATTTCTTTTACTGGGAGAAGTATTGCTTACTGCTGGCTTTCAGCCACCAGCTCTGAGAAATAGTACTATCCAGCCACACTTATGCCCTCTCTGTCATCTAATGACTGGGGCACAGGGTGAGTGGTATTTTATGCCATATTCACTGTACACATTTCTCCACTTCCTTAATGAATATCTGGTTCAATGTGGCTTTATTTTCAGATTTTACACATATTTTGAGAAAGCATACAAAATTCACCAACTCAGGTAAATACACAGTTACCATGCTTCAGTAAATTAAAATTAATATATGGAGAATTTATTTTAGAGATAAAATTTATTTTAATAGCTCTGAAAATGACTTTGCTCGTGTATTGTAGAATCATTAAGCGTCAAAGGGATTGCTTACATTTTTTTTGTTACACTTTGCTGTGTTTTATGGGGCAAATTATTTGCTGTAGTGGTATTAAGGGATTTGCAGAATTCTGAGTATGCAGACTAATAATAAAAGCTGACATTTATTGAGCTCTACATTTATTGCATTTAATATTCATAATCATGTAATTAGGTAGACATTATTATTTTTCCCATTTTAACAGATGAGTAAGCCAGGGTTTGCTAGTGTTTACTGGGACTTAGATGTGGAACAGAAACTTAGGATATTCTGGTAGCAAAGACTCTTCTCTCAACTGCTGCTTATTAAATAATAGTGATTTGCAAAACTTTAATACACATATGCCCATAACCTTGCACATACCCCCACAAGGAGACAGACTTTCAGAGTGTGGGTACAAGAGGGGTGTGGTTATAGCAATTTGGTTGGAAACGGGGCAAGCTTTTGAAGCTTTACATAAAGTTAAGAAACGTTAGTATTCTATTTAAAAGAAGAGAATGTTTGGATATGATATAAACTATGGAGAGACTTTGGCATTATTCTGTTTGTGTACGTGTTTGTGCATTGTGTATTCACACACATTCAAGAATGTCCAAAGAATATGACAGAGATTCCTTGTTACATGGATTTTAGATATCACTGAACCTGTAACACCACTATATTTTTCTTGTGAAGTCCTCTGTGGCCTTCATTTACTATATTTTCCCCAAATGTCCTGTTTTTTTCCTCTTTCTAATTTCTAGAGTTTTAAGTCTCCTGTTTACCACGTTCTCTTGGTAACATCATAATTCTCTTATTACCCAGATTATGTTTTTTAACCTAAGCTCTACTGAGCTATAATTTATATAAAGTAAAATCCCCCTTTAAATTGTCCAGTTTGATGGATTTTGGCAATGTATACAATTATGTAATCGTCACCACAATCAAGAGAGAATTTTATACCCCTTTGCAATGCATCTTCCTGAAACCTTGGCCCTAGGCAGCCACTGCTTTTTGTCATCAGAGTTTGACCTTCACTTGAATTTCATTTAAACAGAATCATATAGTGTGAAGTTTTATATGCTTGACTTCATTTTAATTATAATATTTAAATTTACTCCTGTTGTTGTATGCCTCAATATTTCATTCGTTTTTATTGCTTAGTAGCATTCCGTCGTATGGAAATACTGCAATTTGTTCATCCATTAGCCAGGTTATGGTCATTTGAATTGTTTCTAGTTTCTGACTATTGTGAATAATGCTTTTATGAACATTCTTGTACAATTTTATGTGGATGTCTGTTGTCTGTTCACAGTTCTACTCTGGGTTAACACACACAAGTGGGATTGCTGGGTCATACTATGTTATGTTTTACTCAATAAGAAACTGACTTACCATTTTCTAAAGGAGGTGTACCAAGTTTCATTACTATTGGCAACATATGAGAATTCCAGTTGCTCCATATCCTCACCAAAACAGAATTGCCAGTTCATTAACCTTTAGCCATTCCTATGGATGGATATGTTATTTTACTGTGAATTTAATTTTCATTTCTTTAACAATTAATGATGGTAAACATGTTTTATGGGCTTATTTGCTACTTTTATGTCTTTTGTGCCCATTAAAACTTTTTTGTATATCTTCTTACTATTAACCTGTATGAATTTTTTTTAATGTACTCTGGAAACAAGCAATTAGTCATGTATTTTCTGAAATATTTTCTATCAGTTTGCAGCTTATCTTTTCATTTTCTTGTGTCTCTCAAAAAGCAAAAGATATTAATATGTCAAACATTTTCTCTTATATTTTATCCTAGAGATTTTATGGTTTTAGTCTTCTTGTAAGCCTATAATCCATTTCAATTTGCTACTTAATTTTCATGTATAGTGTGAGTAAATGCTGAGGTTCCTTTATTTCCATACAAATTGGCAGTACAATTTGTTGGAAAGTCTATTTTTCCCCATTGACTTATCTTTGTAAGTTTGTCAAAAATCAATTCATAAAAGAACTGTGTCTATTTCTAAATTTTATGTTATGTACATCCAAATGTTGATTTCTATGCCAACGTAACACTTTGTCATGATTACAGTAGCTTTTATTAAGTCTCAAAATCAGGGAGTGTGAGTTCTTCCATGTTGCCTTCTTTTCAAAATTGTTTTGCCTTTTCTAAATTTCCTCTGTCTATGTAAGTATTCGAATCATCTTGGTGATTAGTACACAACAGGCCTGCTGAGGTTTTGATTGGAATTACATAAAATTGGGATTAATTTTTGGAGAATTGACATTTTAACAAAGCTGAATGTTCTAACCATTAGCATATCATCTTTCTCCATTTATTTAGATATTATTTAATTTTGTGTTTTATAATTTTAAAGGTTTGAGTTTCTTAATTTTCACATTTATTTTAGATTCAGGGAGCACATGTTCAGGATTATTACATAGGCATGTTTTATAATGCTGAATGATATGGTTTGGCTGTGTCTCTACCCTTGAATTCCCCTATATTATGAGAGGGACTCAGTGGCAAGGTAGTTGAATCATGGAGTCAGGCCTTTCCTGTGCAGTTTTCATGATAGTGAATAAGTCTCACAAGATCTGATGATTTTAAAAGGGGGAGTTTTCATGCACAAGCTCTCTTCTCTTATCTGCTGCCATGTCAGATGTGCCTTTCACCTTCTGCCATGATTGTGAGGTGCCCCCAGCCATGTGGAACTGTACATCCATGAAACCTCTTTCTTTTTCAAATTGCCCAGTCTCGGGTATGTCTTTATCAGCAGCATGAAAATGTACTAATACAGTAAATTGGTACCAGTAGAGTGGAGCACTGCTGAAAAGATACCCAAAATACTGAAAGCAACTTTGGAACTGGGTAACAGGCAGAGATTGGAACAGTTTGGAGGGCTCAGAAGAAGACAGAAAAATGTGGGAAAGTTTGGAACTTCCTAACGACTTGTTGAATGGCTTTTTCCAAAATGCTAATAGTGATATACCTTCTCAACAAACAGTCCCCCAAAGTCTTAACTCATTTCACCATTAACTCAAAAGTTCACAGTCCAGAATCTCACCTGAGATGAGGAAAGTCCCTTCTGCCTATGAGCCTGTAAAATCAATATCAAGTTAGTTAGTTCCTAGTTACAGTGGGGATATGGGCATTGGGTAAATATACCCATTCCAAATGGGAGAAATTGGTCAAAACCAAGAAGCTGCAGGCCCCATGCAAGTCCAAAGTCCAGTGGGGCAGTCAAATCCTAAAGCTCTAAAATGATCTCCTTTGACTCCATATGTGACATCTGGGTCACATTGATGCAAGAGGTGGGGTCCCACAGTCTTGGGGAACTCTATCTCTGTGGCTTTGCAGAGTATAACCCCCCTCCTGACTGTTTTCACAGGCTGGCATTGAGTATCTATGGCTTTTCCAGGCACACAGTGCAAGCTGTTGATGAATCTACCATTCCGGGGTCTGCAGGATAGTGGCCTTCTTCTCACAGTTCCACTAAGGCATGTGAGACATGCCTTTCACCTTCTGCCATGATTGTGAGGCCTCTCCAGCCATGTGTAACTTTAAGCCCATTAAACCTTTCTTTTGTAAATGGCACAATCTTGGGTTTATCTTTGTCAGCAGTGTGAAAGCAGACTAATACACTGAGGTTTGAGTTATTGATTCCATCACCCAGGTAGTAAGCATATTACCCAATAGCCAGTTTTTCAAACTGTGGTCCCTTCCCTTCCTCCTGCCTACTAGTTGATAGTATCTATTATTTCCAACTTTATGTCTATGTTTACTCAATATGTAGTTCTCATTTATAAGTGGGAGTATGTAGCATTTGATTTTCTCTTCTTGCATCAATTCCCTTACGATTATGGCCTCCAGCTGCATCCATGTTGCTGCAAATGACATGGTTTTATTATTCCTTTGTGGATGAATAATATTCCATGGTGTGGGTGTACTACATTTCCTTTATCCAGTCCACCATTGATAGGCACCAAGGATGACTCTATGTCTTTGCTAATGTGAATAACACTGCAATGAACATATAAGTGTATGTGTCTTTTTGGTAGAATGATTTATTTTCTTTTGGGTATATATTTAGTAAAGGGATTGCTAGATTGAATGGTAGCTCTCTTAGAAGTTCTTTGAGGTATCTCAAACTGCATTTAACAGTGAGTGAACTAATTTGCATTTTTACCAACAATGGGTAAGTCCTTCTCCTTTTTCCACAGACTCACCAATACTTGTTCTTTTGTTACTTTTTTAATAGCCATTATGACTGCTGTAAGATACCATCTCATTGTGTGTGTTTTTGTTTTTGTTTGTTCCGAGATGAAATCTTGCTCTGTTGCCAAGGCTGGAGTCCTATGGTGCAATATTGGCTCACTGCAACCTCCACCTCCTGAATTCAAGCAACTCTCCTGCCTCTGCCTCTCTAGTAGAAGGGATTAAAGGTGCACACCGCCATGCCCAGCTAATTTTCCTTTTTTTTAGTAGAGACGGGGTTTCACCATGTTGGCCAGGCTGGTCTCAAACTCCTGACCTCATGATCTCCCTGCCTTGGCCTCCCAAAGTACTGGAAATACAGACAGGATCCACCACACCTAGCCCTCATTGTGGTTTTAATTTGCATTTCTCCAATAATTAGTGATGATAAGCAGTTTTACATGTTTATTGGCTATTTGTATATCTTCTTTTTTTTTTTTTTTTTACAGATTTTATTATACTCTTTATTAGATACTGATAGATTAAGCAAGCAATAAAAGGTAAATTGAATATTAAGTTTGAACTTTAATATAAATATTTCTTTTTTTAAATTATACTTTAAGTTCTGTAGTACATGTGCAGATCTTGCAGGATTGTTGCATGGGTACACACATGCCATGGTAGTTTGCTGCCTCCATCTCCCTTTTACCTCCATCAGGCATTTCTCCCAATGTTGTCCCTCCCTAACCTCCCTACCCCATGCTCTCTCTCCCCTAGATCCCCACCCCCAGCAGACCCCAGTGTGTGATGTTCCCCTCCCTGTGTCCATGTGTTTTCATTGTTCAACACCCACCTATGAGTGAGAACATGCAGTGTTTGGTTTCCAGATTCATCCATGTTCCTACAGAGGACGTGAACTCATCCTTTTTTATGGCTGCATAGTATGCCATGGTGTATATTTGCTGTATTTTCTTTATCCAGTCTATCATTGATGGAATTTGGATTGGTTCCAGGTTTTTGCTATTGTAAACAGTGCCACAATAAACGTGTGCAGGTGTCTTTATAATAGAACAATTTATAATGTTTTCAGTATATACCCAGTAATGAGATTGCTGTGTCAAATGGTATTTCTATTTCTAGATCCTTGAGGTATAGCCACACTGTCTTCCACAATGGTTGAACTAATTTACACTCCCACCAATGTGTAAAAGCATTCCTGTTTCTCTACATCCTCTCCAGAATCTGTTGTCTCCTGATTTTTTAATGATTGCTATTCTAAACTGGCATGAGATGGTATCTCAATGTGGTTTTGATTTGCATTTCTCTAATGACCAGTGATGATGAGCATTTTTTCATATGTTTGTTGGCCTCATAAATGTCTTCTTTCGTAAAGTGTCAGTTCATATCATACTCCCACTTTTGGATGGGGTTGTTTGTTTTTTTCTCGTAAATCTGTTTTAGTTCTTTGTAGATTCTGGATATTAGCCCTTTGTCAGATGGGTAGATTGCAAAAAATTTTTCCCATTCTGTTGGTTGCTGGTTCACTTGAGAAGTGTCTGTCCATGTCCTCTGCCCATTTTCTAATGAGGTTGTTTTTTTGCTTGTTGAATTGTTAAAGTTTCTTACAGATCTGGATATTAGACCTTTGTTGGGTGCATAGTTTGCAAACTTTTTTTTTCCCCTTTCTGTATGTTTCCTCTGTGAGTAGTTTCTTTTGCTGTGCAGATGTGCTTTAATTTAATTAGGTTCCACTTGACAATTTTTGTTTTTGTCATAAGTGCTTTTGGAGACTTATTTAAAAACTGTTTGCCAAAGCTAGTATTGAAAAGGGTATTTTCTAAATTTTCTGCCAGGATTTTTATAGTTTGAGGTATTTACATTTAAATCTCTAATCCATCTTGAGTTTATTTTTGTATATGGTGATTGGTAGGGGTCCAACTTTGTTCTGTTTTTGGATAGCCAGTTATTCCAGCACCATGTGTTGAATAGGGAGGGTGTCCTTACCCATCGCTTGTTATTGTCCACTCTGTTGAAGATCATGTGATTGTATATGTGTGGCTGTTTCTGAGTTCTCTATTCTGTTCCAATGGTTTATGTGTCTATTTTTGTATAGTACCATGCTGTTTTGGTTACTTTAGACTTATAGTATGGTTTTAATCTGGGTAGTGTGATACCTCTAGCTTTGTTCTTTTTGCTTAGGATTGCTTTGGCTATTCCACTTCATTTTTGGTTCCATATAAATTTTAGAATAGTTTTTTCCTATTTCTATGAAAAAATGACATAGGTAATTTGATAGAAACAGCATTGAATCTGTCAATTACTTTGGGCAGCATGGCCATTTTAATGACATTGACTCTTCTAATCAATGAACATAAAATGTTTTTCCATTTATTTGTGTCATCTCTAATTCCTTTAATCAGCATTCAGTTCTTCTTGTAGAGATCTTTTACATCCTTGGTTAGCTGCATTCCTAGGTATTTCATTTTCTTTGTGGTTACTGTAAATGGGATTACGTGTTTTGTTTTGACTTTCAGCTTGAACCTTATCAGACATAGAAATGCAACTAATTCTTGTAGATTGATTTTGTATCCTGAGACTGCTGAAGTTGTTTATCAGGTCTAGAAGACTTTTTGGTAGTTTTTAGGATTTTGTAGATATAGAATTGTGATATCAGTGAAGAGAGAGAGTTTAGCTTCCTTTCCTATTTAGATGCATATTATTTCTTTCTCTTGTCCAGTTGCTTTGGCTGGGACTTCCAGTACTATGTTGAATAAGAGTGGTGAGAGTGGGCTTCCTTGTCTTATTCCAGTTCTCAAGAGAAATTGTTTCAGTTTTTGCCCATTCTGTAAGATATTGGCTGTGGATTTGTCATAGGTGGCTCTTATTATTTTGAAGTGTGTTCCTTCAATGCTTTATCTTTTGAGAGTTTGAATCATAATAGAGTATTGGATTTTATGCAAAGTTTTTCTGTGTCTATTGAGAATAATTTTTGCTTTTAATTCTGTTTATGTTGTGAATTACATTTATTGATTTGTGTATGTTAAACAAGCATTGTATCCCACGAATAAAGCCTACTGACTTGATCATGATATATTAACTTTCTCAGGTACTGCTGGATTTGATTTGCTAGTATTTTGTTGAGAATTTTTGTGTCTGTATTCATCAGGGATATTGACCTGAGGTTTCCATTTGTGTTGTCAGCTTTCCAGATTTTGGTATCAGGCTGATGCTGGCCTCATAGAATTAGGAAGGAACATCTCCTTTTTTTTTTTTTTTTTTTTTTTTTGTGATAGTCTCAAGAGGATTGGTACCATTTCTTTGTACATCTGGTAGAATTTGGCTGTGAATCAATCTGGTCCAGGGCATTTTTTGTTGATAGTTTTTTTTATTATTATTACTGATTCAGTTTTGAAAGTCACTATTGGTCTATTCGGGTTTTCACTTTCTTCCGTATTCAATCTCCAGAGGCTGTGTGTTTACAGGAATTTACTTCTTTCCTCTAGATTTTCTAATTTGTGTGTATTCAGTTGGTTATAATATCTCTGAGGATGTTCTGTGTTTCTTGGGATCAGTTATAATGTCACTTTTGTCATTTATTTTAAAAATTATTTTTTGTGGATACATAGGTGTATATATGGGGTACATGAGATATGTTGATATAGGCCCACAATGCATAATAATCATATTGGAGGTATCCATTTTGTGGGGTATGCATCACCTCACCTCAAGCTTTTATTCTTTCTCTGTATTACAAACAATCCAATCCAATTACACCGTTTTAATTATCTTAAAATGTATAATAAATTATTCTTGACTGTGGCCACCTTATTGTGCCATGAAATACTAGGTCTTATTCATTCTATCTAACATGTTTTTGTAACCTTTAGCCATCCCACTTCCCCCTACTACCCTTACCATCCTCTGGTATTCATAATTCTGCTCTCTAAGTCCATAGATACAATTGTCCTAATTTTTAGCTTCCACAAATAAGTGACAACATGTGAAGTTTGTTTTTCTGTACCTGGCTTATTTCACTTAATATAATGACTTCTAGTTCCATCCAAGTTGCAAATGACAGGATCTCATTCTTTTTTATGGCTGAATAGTACTCCATTGTGTCTATGTGTCATGCTTTTTAAAATTCGTTTTTCTGTTGATGGACAATTAGATTGCTTCTAAATCTTGACTATTGTGAATAGTGCTGCAATAAACATGGGGTCACAGGGTGTGATGGTTCATACCTGTAATCTCCGCAGTTTGGGAGGCTGAGGTGGGTAGAATTACTTGAACTTAGTAGTTTCAGACAAACCCAGGCAACATAGTGAGATCATGACTCTACTAAACATTTAAAAAATCAGCTAGTCATGGTGGCATGTGCCTGTAGTGCCAACTACTCAGGAAGCTAAGGTGGAAGGATCACTTGAGCCTAGGATATCAAAGCTGCAGTGATTCGAGATCAAGACTGCAGTGAGCTGTGATCGTGCCACTGCACTCCAGCCTGAGAGAGAGAGCAAGACTGCATCTCAAAATAAATAAAAATAAACATAGGTATGCAGATATCTCTTTGATGTGCTGGTGTCCTTTCTTTTGGGTATATACTTGGTGTGTGGACTGTTAGAAATAGGATGATAGTTTTTAGTTTTAGTTTTTATACTGTTCTTTATAGTGCTTGTACTAATTTACATTCCCAACAACAGTGTATGAGGGTTCACTTTTCTCCACATCCTTGCCAGCATTTATTATTGCCTGTCCTTTTGGATAAAAGCCATTTTAACTGGGGTGACAGGATCCCTCACTGTAGTTTTGATTTGCATTTCTTTGATGACCAATGATGTTAAGCCTCTTTTCCTACTCTTGTTTGCCATTTATATGTCTTCTTGTGAAAAATGTCTAATCTGATCTTTTGCCAGTTTTTAAATCAGATTATTATATTCTTTTCTATAGAATTGTTTGAACTTCTTTATATATTTTGTTTATTAACCCTGTGTCAGATGTGTAGTTTGCAAATATTTTATTCCATTCTGTGGGTTGTCTCTTCACTTTGCTGATTGTTTCCTTTGCTGTGCAGAAGCTTTATAGCTTGACATGATCTCATTTGTCCATTTTTGCTTTGGTTGCCTGTGTCTGTGGGATATTACTCAAGATATCTTAGCCTAGACCAGTGTCTTAGATAGTTTCCCCAATGCTTTCTTGTATAGTTCAATGGTTTGTGTTCTTAGATTTAAGTCTTGAATTCATTTTGACTTGACTTTTGTTTATAGTGAGAGGGGTTTAGTTTCATTCTTCAGCATATGAATATCCAGTTTCCCCAGTACCTTTTATTGAAGAGATTGTCCTTTCCCCAATGTATGTTTTTGGCACCTTTGTCAAAAATGAGCTCAGTGTAGGTGTGTGGATTTGTTTCCGGGTTCTGTATTCTGTTCCATTGGTCTATGTGTTTACTTTTATGCCAGTACCATAACTCCGTAGCATAATTTGAAGTCAGATAATGTGATTCCTTCAATTTTGTTCTTTTCACTCAAGACATCTTTCACTATTCTGGGTCTTTTGTTGTTCTATATGAATTTTCTGATTGTATCTTCTATTTCTGTGAGTAATTTAATATGTGTTTTGATAGAAATCACATTGAATCTATAGATTGGTTTAGGTAGTATCACATTTTAATAATAATGGTTCTTTCAATTCATGAGCATGGAGTATCTTTCCAATTTTAGTGTCCTCTTCAATTTCTTTCAACAATGTTTTATAGTTTTCATTTTAGAGATATTTTACTTCTTTGGTTAATTTCTAGGTATTTAGTTTTATGTGTGGCTATTGTACATGGGATTACATTTTTTATTTTGTTTTCAGATTGTTTATTGTTATATAGAAATGCTACTAAATTTTGTATGTTGATTTTGCACCTGCAACTTTACTGAATTAATCAGTTAATTTGGGGGGTAGTCTTTATTTATGTTTTTCCAAATAAAAGATCTGCAAACAATAATAATTTGACTTCTTCCTTTGCAAATTGCATGCCCTTTATTTCTTTCTCCTGTGTGATTGCTTTATCTAGGATTCCTAGTATTATGTTGAATGACAGTGGTGAAAGTAGGCATCCTTGCATATTCCAGATCTTAGTGGAAAGGATTTCAGTTTTTCCTGATTCAATATGATACTATCTGTATGACTGTCATATATGGTTTTTATCTTTGTCATTTATGATTGTACATATTTGGATATTCTCTCTTTGACACACACTCTCTCTGTTTCTCTCTGTCTCTCTTTTGGTAAACTAGTTAGTACTCTGCCAATCTTATTTATTCTGTTGAAGAACCACCCTTGGTTTCATTGATATTTGTGTGTATTCTTGTGTCTCAATATTGTTCATTTCTATTCCAATTTTAGTTATTTATTTTCTTCTGCTAGCTTTGGCATTGGTCTGCTATTTTCCCCCTCCAGTTCCTTTCAGTGCATAAAGTTAGATTGTTACTTTGAAATCTTTCTAACTTCTTGATGAAGGTGTTTAGCTCTGTAAACTTCTCTTATCACTGCTTGAGCTGCAGTCCAAAGATTTGGTAAGTTGTGTCCCTACTTTCATTAATTTCAATAACTGTTTTGACTTTTGCCTTAATTTTGTTGTTCACCCAAAAGTTATTCAGGAGCAGTTGTTCAAGTTCCATGCATTTGTGTAGTTTTGAGACATTTTCTTGACATTGATTCTATTTTTATTGCACTGTTGTCCAAGAGAGTGTTTAGTATAATTTCAATTTTCTTAAATTTATTAAGACTTGCTTTATGACTGAGCATGTAGTTGATTTTAGAATATGTCCTATGTGCAGATGAGAAGAATGTATATTATGTGATTGTTGGGTGAATTATTCTGTAGAAATCTATTTGGTCCAATTGGTTGAGTGTAAATTTTAAGTCTAGATGTTCTTTGTTAGTTTTCTGCCTCAGTCTTCTCTGTAACTATCAATGGAGTGTTGAAGTCTCCCGCTATTATTGTGTAGCTGTCTAAGTCTTTTCACAGGTCATGGAGAACTTGTTAATCTGGGTGTTCCAGTGTTGGGTACATATATGTTTAGTATGGTTAGGTTTTTTAAAAATAAAAAAATTATACCTCTTATCATGTAATGCTGTTTTTTTTTTGTTGTTGTTGTTGGTTTAAAATTGTTTTATCTGATATAATAGCAACTCCTGCTATCTTTGTTTCTGTCTGTGGGTATCATTAAATATGAGATGGACCTTTCGAAGATAGCAAGCAGTTGGGTCTTGTCTTTTTATCCAGGTTGCCACTCTGTGTCTTAAATGAGGCATTTAGACCATTTTCATTCAGAGTTTGTATTGATGTATGAAATTTTTATCCTATCATCACATTGTTCATTGGTTGTTTTGTAAATTTGGTTGTGTATTTTTAAAAGCGTTCGTGGGCCATGGTTAAGTGTGTGTTTGTGGTAGCAAGTGTCATTCTTTTGAATCCGTGTTTAACATTCCCTTAAGAACTTCTCATAAGGCTGATCTAGTTGTTAGGAATTCTCTTGGCCTTTGTTTGTCTGAGAAGTATTATCTCTCCTTCACTTATGAAACTTGGTTTGGCAGGATATGAAATTCCTGGTTGGAATGTCTTTTCTCTAATGATGCCGAAAATAGGGTCACAATTTCTGGCTTGTAAGGACTGTTGCTAGCCTGATGGGAGTCCCCTTTGTATGTTTCTTGACCCTACTATCTAGATGTCTTTAAGATTTTTATTTACACATTTACTTTGGTGAATCTGAAAGGCACTATATGCCTTGGTGATGGTCATCTTATATAGTACCTACCAGAGGTTCTCGGTGTTTCTTGAATTTGCATATCAACCTCTTTAGTAAGATTGTGGAAATTTTCATGAACCATGTCTTGACATATACTTTCCAAGTTGCTTACTCTCTCTCCTTCTCTCTTAGGAATGCAAATGAGTTGTAGGTTTGGTCTCTTTATATAATCCAATATTTCTTGGAGATTTCATTCATTTATTAAAATTCTCTTTCTTATTTTTGTCTGAGTGTACTAATTTGAAGAACCATTCTTCAAGCTCTCAAATGTTTTTTTCAGCTTGGTCTATTCTTCTGTTAATACTTTTGAATATATTATGAACATTTTTTATTGAATTTTTCAGTTCCAAAAGAGCAATTTGGTTCTTCCTTAAAATGGCTATTGTCTTTTATCTCTTGAATTATTTTACTAGAGCCCTTAAGATTGGTTTTCAACTTTATCTTGAATCTCAATGGGCTTCCTTTTCTTTCCAATTTTGAATTTTATTTTTGTCATTTCAGTTTGGTTAAGAACAATTGCTGGGGAGATAATGGGCTCATTTGGAGGTAAGGGGCATTGAAGCTTTTTAAATTGCCTTAGTTCTTGTGCTGCTTATTTCTCACCTGAGAAGGCTTATGTGCTTTACTGTGGTGTCATTTGAGTAGGGTCGATTGACTTTACTTCTGGATGCTTTCAGAGGGTCAAGGCTGTGTATAGGATCTTTATTTGTGGCTGGATTCTAGGCTTTGGTATCACAGGGGTGTATATTAGCAGAATATTTTTGGTGTTGCAGCTTGGGTTGTGATCCAGTAGATGCTGTTTAAGAGTAGTGACCAGCAAATAGGCTATTACTCAGCTACATGACTCTTTTGTATTTCCTTTCATTAATAGCCATGCTTTGTGATGGGGGGGAGGGGAGGACAGAGAGGTGCCCTCATCACTATGTCTGTTCCTGGGCCTCGAGGGATCCCTCTCTGATCACTGCTGCTGTACCCATGTACTTCCTATGTTACATGTTCTGAGCTGGCCAGGTGGTCAGCTGGTGCTAGAGCTACTTGGAGAGAGATGTGGAATCCTGGGGGATTGGGTGCCTATGGGCACAAAGGCCCCTGACTCCATGCACACTGAAGCCCTGTCTCTGTCTGCTCTCTTGGCAGATTCCCCTGCTATTTTGAATGTCCATGAGGGACATTGGTTCCCTTGTAGCTAGCATCCCAGAGGTCCACAGCAAGGGTAGTTTGTTTCTCTGTCTCTTCACCTACTCCTTTCATTCCAGCAGGGTTCTTAACTTCCTGTCTCTTCAGCCTTAACAAGTCTGTTGCTTCTCCATCAACTGTCAATATTTTCTGTCTGATGATCTGCTCAAAGTAGGTTGGGTTCATTGATATTTTGGTCACTCTCAGTGGGAATGGCACTTCCTGGCTTTTGGTAAGTGCCATAAATAAAATAAGCCATGTGCTTTGATAGAGGATAATAAGACTAGAGGATAGGAGTTGCGTGCTACATATGGGTCAAGGAAGAGGCCTTTTTGGGGCTGTGATAATTAAGCTGAAACCTGAAGGTGGACAAAGAACCCTTTTCATTAATAGCAAAATGAAGGAACAACTTGTATGAGGTTCTTTAGGTGAGAATGCTTTTAGAGGCATCATGTAATTGAGAGGAGGCTTATAAAGCTTGGTGGGGATGCAGGTGGAACAAAATATGTTTGAAGAACTAGGCAGGATTTAGCTCAAGTAGTGATTTGTGGACAATTGTAGGAAACACAATTTCTGGGTTAATGGATGAGAAGATAAGAATACATGAATAAATATTTATGAAACAGAATGGAAATTTCTACAATGGATGCAGAAACTATGAACCAGGGTAGGCATGCATTTACATTCAACATTAAGATAGTAAATATCTGTTGCAACTATTCAACTCTCCATTACACTGCAGAGATAGCCATAGTAAATAAACAAATGAGAGTGGCTGTGTTCACAAAAACTAGTTACAAAAACAGTCACTGGCTGGATTTGGTCCACAGGCCAAAATAAACCAAGAGTTCTTGCCTCTATTCTGACTCAGGATAAAAATTAGAGACTTGGAAGTAGAGTTTTGAAGGGTAAGAAGAGTTTTACTTAAAAAAAACAAATAAGGGGATTATATACCAGATAGAGAAAACACAAGGACATAAAAGGAAATATACTACTGCTGGGGTAGCAAAACTGGGCAGTGAGTATATGGGTGGTGTGTGTGTGTGTGTGTGTGTGTGTGTGTGTGTGAGAGAGAGAGAAAGAGAGAGAGACAGAGACAGAGTCAAAAACAGTGGAATCATAAAAAATCAGACTGGTGAGGCTGGCATTCTGAAAAACATGCAGAGGCATTTGGGTTTAACTGAAAGGCAGGTTCCTGAAGTATTTCATTACCGTGCTTACATTTAAATGTTGACTGACATTCATGTGGAAGATGAATTGGAATTGGACCAAAGTAGAACTATTTTTCCTGTCAAAAATCTCCAATGGCTTTCTATTTCTTGCCAAATAAGTCCAAATTCTTACTGATATTAAGACCCTCCAGGATTTACACTTATACTCCCAGCCTAATTTTATTTGTTGTCATTTTCCTGAGGGAAAGCCCATCCCTAAGACTGATTTCCACCTGGCAATTTGGGTTCTGTTATCTAAAGGATCAACTTTCCCTGTTTTAAATTTTTTTTTAATAAATTCAGAAATCATCTCTAGTTGTTTCCTAAGGCTATTTTTCTCCCACTCTGGATCTCTTTTGTTGACTGTAACTCATGTTTTGGGCACCTAGCTATGCAAGGTCTTATTTGTGCTTCCGTTGTATGTTTCATATGTCTCACCTGGATTGTAAACTTCTTAAGCAGAGAAATCATTGCTTCCTATAAAAAGAGCTTGCTTTAATGCTGAGAATATAGCGAATTCTCAATAAACATATTAATTGATGTAAACAACAACATTGAAAAATTCTATCTGAGCACAAGCTAAGGCAAAACTAGTTTATAAACCTGATCAATGTTTCATTAGGATTTCTAAAACATTCCTCATGTTGCTGTTTAATATTTATACATCAATTATTTGTACTTTACAACATTATAGTAGCAGACTGAATATTAAGTTTTATACTTTCTGTTTTCAGTTTTTAAAGTTAACATATTTTCTATCTTTGGGAAGAAAGAAGTGTTCTGCCTTAAATAGTGATGAAGTTATAGTGGGAGAGGATATTAAGCAGAATAGCAAGTGTCACAAAGTTGATACAATGAAAGCACAATAAGTTCAGAATTTAAACAATTATGTATTTACTATCTTAGCCCATTTGGGCTGTGATAACAAAGTACTATAGCCTGAATTGCATATAAACAATGAAAATGTATTTATTACTATAGTTCTGGAAGCTGGAAAGTCCAAGACTGGCAGATTTGGTGTCTGGTGAGGACCAGCTTTGTAATTCATAGATGGTACCTTTTTGATTGTGTCCTTACATGATGGAAAGGGCAAGACAGTTCTTCTATAAGACCATTAATCTCATTTATAAAGACTCTGCCCTCTGACCTAATCATTTCTAGAAGGCTTCACCTTCTAATACCATTACCTTGAATATTAGTTTTCGGATTATTAATTTGGAGGGGGTCACAAACATTCAGACTATAGCAACATCTACTATGGTCCTAGAAAAATTTGTTCTAGGACCCTAAGTTACTTGCTACGTTTGGAATGGAGTACATACTATGTAATTAAGAGATGTAAACAGTGTTGTTTCTTTTTACCTTTGTGGAGATTGCAATGCCATAGAGAAGACAGATTTAAGCAGAAAATTATGAAGACTCTTTTCAGAACACTTAAAAAATTTCCAAAAATACGAGTTGAACCTCTCGAGCATCATTGCTGGTTTCATCTTGCTCTTCAGTCCTCTAGGCTGTACACTAGGAGGAAGATGTCTTCTATCATTGCCTCAGAAACATAATTAGATCATGATCAATTTGTCATATTCATAATCTTTTGATTGGGTATTTTAGACTTTTCGTTCTCCTTGAAAAGGATTAAGCCATTAGTCACCAAAAGGCCCTCATTTATCTGAGAAATAGTGTTCGGAGAAATACCATCTCTGAGGCTGTTTACCTACTTGACATGAAATAGGGCCTGTATAAGTGGGGGACATTCACTGACTCCATTACCTTTCCCAAAGCTCAATGTGGCAGGGCTCGTATAAGCCAAAGGAGACAGCAGATGTCTTCTGATATGGCCTTTATTGCAGTAGCCTTGAGGTTCCTAAGGAGTTACTGCTAGAAGGATTAACAGTATTTTCCTAGCTTATTTGACTTTCTGAGTCACAAATTTCCTTCATACCTAGGTGGTGGCTATTCTTTTAGTAGGGCCCAATATTTCTTGGTAGAAAGGTTATGGTTTCCTTACAGTATGAATTCTCCACTATAAGCAGCTCCCACTATTATGTGCAGCTCAGAGTAAACTGGGACAATATAGTTTAATGTTCCTTGTTAAACACATTTCTGTCCCTTAAGTGCTGAGAGTGAGCCCATAGTGTACTCAAGATTCCTTTCTTACATACCCATGTTATAGCACAAAGGCAATTATATTTCATAAAATACCAGTTTGTTGTAATTGATTCTTGTTATTTGCAACCATTCTGATCTATAAAGTCATTGGTGATACTAACCATTGCTCCTAAGGAAAATACAGGGTTAGGTCCCTTGCACACTTACAGTCACAACGTTCTCATAACCTGATCAATACATAACCTAGTTTTGTGTGTTTCTGTTTTATTTAATATACATTGCTTATTTATTAACATTGAACTCAAAGCTGGCAACACCATAATTCATGCCTGAATTAAGATTATGTAATGCGCGTGGTTTCTCCATTGGGCACATCACAGTTTTCTTGTGTACAGGAACACTTCAGCACTATGCTAGGGCCATTTTTACACAGTGAATCACCAGCAAAAAGCACAAAAATGCAAAAAACCTGGCAGCAAATAGACCATGTAAAGGACCCTTGTTTATGGGAGCTGAAGAAGAAAGTGCTATGTTGCTTTTTCAGCCTTGACTGGGGTCCTGTTCATTGGGCAATTCAAGGTTTTTTCCTTCTACGTATGTCCACAAATCACGGTGAAAAAACCTTGTATATTGATTATGGGGTTACAAATAAATTTTAGAAAGTAGGTGAATTCATGAATACAGAATCTGAAAATAATGAGGATCAATGGTATATCACTGACCGCATGCTTGCTTTTAAATTTGTAGCACTCTAAACCTTTTGAATGATTTGGAAATGTACATTTTAGAATTGCTCAACACTAAAACAGATCAACTAGATCAACCAGTAGGTCTGTCCCACATAGTTTTTGTGCCTTTCATCCACATTTTACAGCCAGGCGGATTTGTATCTACAAATGAGTCTTGCCTTATGCTGCACCCTCCAAGCATCCCACAATCCACCTCTGTTTTACTGTGTTCATTGGAATATGATTTGATGAATTCATTATAAAATGGAAAACAAATTCCTCATCCCACTTTTGACCTTATGCCCACTATCAATGTGGACTTTGGTCAATTTTAATCACATCAGCTATCTGCTATCAATATTTAAATGTCCATGCCATTGATATCATCAACTCTCTGAACCTCACTTTGAATTAAATTCAGCTTTCAGAAGAGTGGCTGAAGAGCAGGGAAGGTTCACATTCAGGGCTTCTTTTTGCTTTGATTTTCTAGCTCTTTTGCCTCTTCTCTCTTACCCAATAGCTAAGGTTATTCCTCTCTTTGGGTCCAGGAGGAGAGTGGATTAAGAGAAAAGGCAGCCTTGGGCAGGTTAGATCTAGTGATCTGGACTTGGCCTCTGGTTATGGTGACTTTCTGTGTTACTTATTTTCTTCTAGAACTTCTGTGGATTTCTCAGATATTTCCCTATTGGGAACCTTCATGCACAGTTACAATAATGTGAGCAGTGCATCTACTAGCTGCTGTTGTTGCTTTTAAACATCAGTCAAATTTTTCTACCTTGCCCATCCATTCCAGACATTCCTGTTGGCTCCTGGCTGATTTTGTCTGAAAGAATACTCACTTTGCTTTAAAAAAAAATGTCTTTTATTTCAAAGGGCAGCTTACTTCCCAAAGCAATTTAGTCTCTTTCCTTCTGCCCTTCCCCCTGATTGAGAATCCACCGTTTTGCCTTTAGATTGCTTAAGCGCATATCAGACCCGAATCCCTTATTTCCTCAAACTTCAGAGGATACATATAAAACTCTAAAGTTTATCTTTTGAATTCCTTTTCACTTGGCTTGAGATAAAATTGAATATTTCTTTCCTTTTTCTGTAGTGGGAAGAAAGCTGAAAATACTTCAGTGGTGCTCTTCAAAGCATCAGTGTTATTCCTTTATTAATTATAGATAGACATTAGCTTATGGGGCAGAACCAGGGGCACAGTTGCTTAGCGTGTTACACCTGCATATTCTGCAACCTTGCTTTGCAATGTGGCAACTGTCATTTTGCTGGCCTTAGGCTGAATTTTGTCAATATTCTTTTTTATGTTTGTTTCCTGGGAAGAGGTCATGGGTGCTGTATTTATCAGATATTCTTTTAAGTTCTTAATTTTTGATTTTCTATGAGTAAAGTAGTAAAGCATTGATATGATTTGACTCTGTGTCCCCACCCAAATCTTGTCTTGCATTGTAATCTGAATAATCCCCAGGTGTTGAGGGAGGGACCAGGTGGGAGGTGGGAGGTGAGAGGATCATAGGGGCATTTTTCCCCATGATGTTCATCACAGTAAATGAGTTCTCATGAGATCTGATGGTTTTATAAGGCAATTTTTCCTGCTCAGGCATACTTTCTGTAGCCTGCCACCATGTAAGACATACCTCTCTTCCCCTTCTGCCATGATTGTTACTTGAGGCCTCCCCAGCCATGTGGGATTGTTAATCAATTAAGCCTATTTTATTTATAAATTATCCAATATTGGGTATTACTTTATAGCAGTGTGAGAACAGACTAATACAAGTATGGTCTCTGGAACCAGGTAGCCTAGATCCCAATAAGACTTAGAGCAAATTATATAATCTCATTATACCTTAGTTTTCTAATATGTAAAGTTAAATGAATAACAGAACCTCCATTATATTATTGTTGTGGAGATAACACTTTAAAAAGCACTTAGAACAAGTTTGGCCCATGATAGGCATTAAATGTTAGATATTTTGCCTGGGAATGTATTCTGGTTGTTGGCATAATTCAATAGCATCTTAGCTAGATACAAGTTAGTTACTGGATCTCACTTTCATTCTTTTAGAACTTTTTAATGTTGTTCCATCATCTTTTGGCCTTTATTGTTACATTATAGATTTGATGTCACCCTGGTTTTTCTCTCTTTGTGGGTAACTTGCTTTTGCTACCTATATGCTTGAAGAATTTTTATCTTTGAAGTTTATCCATATAAGTAGAATAGGTCTCAAAATTGAGCATTTCAAAATCAAATTTTCCTGTTATCTGCTGTTTTTTTAATCTGTTGCTGTTTTCAGTCTTCATAATTAACCCTTCACTTTAGAAACATTTTTCTACATTTTATCTTTGAATACTTTTCCATGTATTGAATTCTTTAGTTGTGAACAATTATTATACCAGACAATTATTATACCTTGCCTTCTATTATTTTCTTATTTCCTCATTCTTTTTGTTTTTCTCAAGCCTTTCATGTGTGATTATTCATTTTTTAGCTATGTCTGTTCTATTAATGCTTTTATTTTATTTAAATAGAGATTTTGATTTGGTCATTAATTTGTTTTCTTAGGTGTGCTATGTCTCTCTCATTTTTCTTTAATGGAATCCAGTGTCTTAGTTGTATTATAATGTAAGTTAATAAGTAGGACTCTTCAGTTCTTTGTGTTATATTTTCTTCCTGGTTGAATTATTCATATTTAAGTTTTACTTTTGCTTTTTTTTTTTTTGGAAGAGGATATATGCCTCTATACTCTCTAGATAACTTGCTGTTTATTTTCCTTTTGATTATATATGTGCATATCAGATAAGGTAGTATTTGTGCCCTAATGGAAGCTGTGTGATATTTTTTTTTTTTGTCTTTTCACACTGTATTTGTGGCCAGCTACTCCTTCCCTCCCTCCCACTCTCTTTGGCAGCCTGTTGCTCTTGTTGCCCAGGCTGGAGCACAATGGCGCGATCTCAGCTCACCATAACCTCCGCCTCCTGGGTTCAAGCAATTCTCCTCCCTCAGCCTCCCACATATCTGTGATTACAGGCATGCACCACCACGCTCAGCTAATTTTGTGTTTTTAGTAGAGATGGGGTTTCTCCTTGTTGGTCAGGCTGGTCTCAAACTTCCAAGCTCAGGTGATCCACTCACCTCGGCCTCCCGAAGTTCTGGGATTACAGGCATGAGCCACCACGCCCGGCTGAGGCTAGCTGTTCTTTCTAATGAGCTAAAGTTTAATATGTGGTTGTTTAATTAATTCAATCATTCATTTATGTATTAATTCATTTTTCACTTTTTCTGTAGCATGGGATCATGTATAATTAAGGATGAACTCAGATGAAGGAATGCTCAGTATTTTTCTTAGAATATTTCATTCTGTTTTACCTTCTAAGTTGCTTTATTAATGTCTTTAACTGGAGTTCATTTCGGTTCAGTTGGGAGGATATTTCCCATTGTGACATATCACAGATTTTTTCCTGTGTGTTTCAATTTGATGAGTATCAATGAAGTGTTCACTAGTTTAGGAAGTCAGCTTGGTCTTTCATTTCTCTGTTTAAACTTGTTGTTCTTAGTAGCGATATCAAAATGTTCTTTGTAGGAAGAGGGAAAAGAAGATGCTCACTAAGTTAATCTCAGTATTTGGGAGTGAGAATGTTTTTATGTTTTTCATTTGTTGATAGCACTCCTGGAGGGCGAAGTCAGAGACAGGAGTCTTCTATCTGTGCCATTGTACTTTACTATAGAAACTTTATTTACTTTAATAGAAATTTACCTACGAATTGTTTAAGCCCTAAGTCCTTGACTTTTTTCTTTCATACTTTATATCTAACCTAACAGGAATGCCAGCTGGGAAGACCTTAAAACAATGTGTCCAGAATCCAATCCAATCATTTCTATTTACCTGCACAGATACAAATTTGGGCAGGGCCACCAGCATTTCTCTTATAGTTCATTTTCATAAGCTCCTAATTCATCTTGGCTTTTGTCCTTTATCCCCTATAGATCGTTCTTAGCATAGTGGCCCAGGTGATTTTTTACAGCTATTAATCAGGTTTTATCTGTCCTGTGCTCCAAAGCCTGGGAGAGTAAAAGTCAGAGTCCTTTCAATATCCCACAACATGGTACATGTTTTTCCTTCCCACATGACTTTACACCTAATACTTTAGCAATAACCCAGTCCTTCATTCTGTTCCAGGCATGTGGTCTTCTTGCTGTTTCTCAAAAATGCCAAATGTACTATCTCCTTTGCACTTACTCTTACCCATGCTGAAACCTTTTTTTTTTTTTTTAGATATCCTCATGCTAAGTCCTCATTCAGGGTTTTAATCAAACATTATCTTTTCAGTAAGGCCTATTCTGGTCAGTTGATTTAAACTTTCAACCTGTTCTCCCAGTTCTGCTTTCTTCATCCCTCTTACCCTTGTCATGTTTTTCTTTTTCCATATCACTTATTACTAACATACTTATGTAATTTATTTATGTTTATTGTTTATCTGTCTCCTCTTTCTAAAATGTAAATTCTGTGAACTCAAGTCTCTACGCCTTTTTTGTTGACTGTTGTGTTGCAAGTGACTAGACAAGCTTCTGGCATGTATTATGTGTTTAAGAAATTATTTATTGACTATTTTAAATAATAATTTCTTCCTTAGGAAAGATGATAAAGAAATTATATTCAAACACATTTTCCCTTGAAGCAATGATGACCAGTTCATGTCCATGAAACTTGGCCAAGGGCACAATTCTCTTTTTCTGATTTTCATTTTGGAAGACCAGATCTGTTGGAATGCTTAAAAATAAAAGGAACACTTTTAACAGCAGAGATCTGAAAAACTATATTGAAAATCTCATTAATTAATAGTATCTTTTGTAGATATGAAGGGATATACTGAAAAGCATTTTGTTATTTTTTCCATGTTTTGTGGTTCTTGATATTTTAAAATATTTTGTATCACAGCTTTTAAAAAGGAATGATAATAAATTGATTAAAAGGACAGAGTTCCTGATTTTGTAATGTTCTAAAATACCTAGATTACCAGAATATGTGATTCCTCATTATTTTATCGTGATGATAATAAAAGAGAGGCTGGGTAGCATGGAGGAACAGTTTATAACTTGGGTAGGTCTTAGAAAAAAAAGTCATCTGTCACTTAATCACTATGTGTGTTATACTTGGCATATTACTTAAATTCTGTGAATTTTGAGAGTCCCTTTTTGTCAAGTAGGAGATAACAAAACTTTTATTAGTCAAACAGAAAAGCAAAAACCACTTTATCAAGGAAAGAGAAATCTCTTTATTTTATTTTATTTTTAAAGAGGGAGTTTAACCTAGGCCATTGAGAACACAGGTACTAAAGGATATGAGAAGCCAAATAACAAAAATTTAGCCAACCAAGAAATTACAAGAAGGACAAAGGGAGAAGGAGGAAATAGCAGAGTCTGTGAACTAGGGTCACCTACTGTCTGTGATAACAGTGGGCTGGATCACACAGGACTAATGTCAACTGGGAGACTGACCACTGTAGGAGATGGTGCCCAAGGAGAAGTGTGGGCAGAAATACTCTGGACTCTCCTTTCTTTTGTACTCTAGTCTCCTGCCAGGGCCTTTGAAAGGCCAATCCTAGCCAGAAGTCTCCTGACAGAGAGAACCATAGGAAAGAACAAGGGATTAATCTAGTAACACACAGGTCAAGAATCAGCAAAAAATACTTCAGAATTAAACATGACATACTATATATATGAAGTCTATTACTGTGCTTTTCACTCAGTAACTGATCAATAAACTATTAGTGAAATAATTTATAAATTACTTGAGACTGCATAATTTATAAACAAAGGATGTTTAATTGGCTCACAGTTCTACAGAAAACATAGTGCCAGCATCTGCTAGGCTTCTGGGGAGGCCTCAGGAAGCTTTATTCATGAGGTAAGGTGAAGTGACAGCAAGCAATTCTTATGGTGCAGGCAGGAGTAAGGTGCACTCATAGTTTGTTGATCACCTACTATGTGAAAAGCACAGTAATGTGCATTGTCTTTTCCTTTGTTTGCATGGATCAATTTTAAACTTTTAAAAAAGTGTAACTTATTTATAAAATTTTTCATGTGTAAATATAAACATTTTATATTACTCGTTATTGCTACTCTCACCCTTACTTTATCCTAGTCAATTCTAGTTTTGCAGATCAGTATTTATTAAAAAAAAAAAAACATATAAAATCACAGAGCACAAAAATGTAAGTGCTTATTTTATATACTCTCTAGGTGTTGTTTCTGGCAGAAAAATACCATGTGCTGCTTACACCATATGAAGGCATAAGAAGGAACTTAAAACTAAGATGGTACCAGTTTTCATTCGAACAGTATAGTGATATGTCTTGCATATTATTTAAGCAAGCCTGCTCTTTATAATTCATACCACTCTCAAGACTGAACCTTTTGAAATTCCAACCATAAATTGTTGAATTTTGATACTTTAAAATACAACTGAAGTTAAAAAAAATGGGTAGTAATAAAATAAAAATCTGTTTCATTTGGGCAGGCATCACAAAAATTGTCTTGGACAATTCAAACCCAAGGCACATTCTTTTGTGCTCTCAGTGCTATGTTTTAGCAGCTGAAGTATAAACTTTACCCTTTTTGAAATGGTCATTCAATTTTTTTTTCCACTGAGATAATTTTCTTTGTTTCTTTCCTGTGTTACTGATGGTATTTCATCACCTGAATAAATGCCTCCCATCTTGATTTTAATTTTCTCTCGGCAGGCGAAATTTGGTCACTGTGCTTTGGTGGAATTAGAACGCTTTCTATAGACAAATGTATTTTAGATAACATTTTTAAAGTTTTCCTTAAAAATTTACAAAAGAATGTTTAGATTTCTCTTGAGACATTTGTCATACATTAGTATTTGTTTTTACTAAATTTACTATGTATTTATTAAGTTTTCAAATGTCTAGGTTAGATGTTGAGCACATCGATTTACTATTTTTTTCATTTTAGGACATTTGTCACAAGATTATTAAATGGCTCCAAAAATGTAATTTGTGTATAGATAGCTGTAAATGATAATTGAGATGAGGGATAAAAAAAGAACTAGTCCTAACAAATTAAGATTTTTGTCTGCATGCTCATGTTGTTTCCATACAGATTTTAAAAACACTCAGGTTTGATATTTTGTATTGAGCTTTTGGAATTTTATCTACACTGACTACTATGAAATTAAGCTATTTCTCTTACCAAATACTGGTTTGAAATGTATATTATTAATTTATTGTTTTTTCAAATGCCAATTCAGGGATAATATAATGGGTAGCTATTGAGTCCTATACATGCTTTGAGGTTCTCCCAGTTGTTTTTAATGTAATCTTTATCTGAATCTATTTTCATTAGTTTCTAAGCATATTCCTTAGTGTTCTCTAAGTTTTATGGGTTCTTTGTCACATGCTTAATTTAGTTTTACAAACACTAAATATGGAAATCTGGAGGTGAATGTCACAGTACTGATTTTCTCAGATGTTTTATACAGTAATTACTTTTCTTAACTATAACTTTTGTTTTTGTTTTTTTTTTAATATCTTAGATGTCCTTTCTGAAGAATTTATTCAGTAAAAGTTAGTTTTTGGATAGGCTGGGGTTTATTTTTAATGCATGTCTGAATGCTCAGTGTTGATAAGTCAATTGGATCCTTGCATCTAAGTCCCTGCTGAGTGAAAGGGTTTGCTACAGCTAAAAGTCTGGGAAGAAAAGCAGAAATCATCAGGGAGTTAGTTTGATGCATGAAACACCCACAGGAAACAAAATTTAATTGATACTACCAATAGGAGCAATTAAGAAAGAATGGTTTTGTGCCAGAATGTTCCCATCAGCTTATTTGAGGAATCTGTATTTCTTTGCTTTACCAAACAACCTTTATTCATCTTCCTTATAAACAAAATATCCTATTCATATGGCTAAAAAAGTTTTGCTTGGATACAAAAAAGGAGTTTTTTGCTCACATTTTCTTATTCAGTCTGATAACCTTTGTCTTTTCATTGTGACATTTATTTAGTTTATTATTTAATGTAATTATGATTTGGGTTGAAAATTTTCATATAACTTTCGGTTTTCTATTTGAACTAGCCATTATTGTTCTTTTTTACTTTGCTGTTTTCTTGCTTTCTTTCTTGATCATTTTCTGGCTAGCTAGGTATCTTTTTTATTTCCCCAGAAATTACTACATATCTCCTTAATTTACTAGAGTCTATGAAAAATTACTGTTTTTATATAATAAGCTTAAATAGTTTAATGCCATTGATTTCTCTTTGCCTTCTGTCCTTTTTCTGCCATTTAATTCTACATACATTTTCACACTCACCAAACATTGCTATTATTTTATACAGTTACTATTCATGTAAATTAACCCTTTTACCCTCTCTGGTACTCTTCATTTCCTCCTGGTTTTCTACGGCCTAATGGGGTCGGTTTTCTTCTGCAAAAACAACTTTTTGTGTTTCTTTATAGCTTAGGTCTTCTGGTGACAAGTTCTCTTGGCTTTTGTTTATCTTAAGCATCTTTATTTTATCTTTATTTCTGGAGGATATTGGAGAATTCTGAGATGCAATAATTTTGTTTAGTTCGTTAAAGATGTCAGACTACCATCTTCTGACATCTGGCCATTGCTGACTGGTGGCCATTGCTGCTACTTTTCTTTCTTCTCCTTCTTCTGTTCCTCATTCTTCTTTTGTCGTCTTTTCTTGAAATGTCACCTAATAGTTTTATTTGCCTATTTGAAGGGAATATCCTCTCCTATCTCTGTAGCTACTTTTAGGTTTTTCTCCTTATCTTTAATTTTTGGAATTATGTTTTTCCTAAAATGTGTTGTTTTTTTTGTACTTCAGGTTAATAAAATTCAATGAAGTTGCAGCTTGTCATCTTGCATTGGTTTTGGGGAAGAAAATCAGAAACAGACTTCTCAAATACTGTTCCTAACTCTTTCCTCATACTTCCCTTGGTACTTTAAATGCATGTGTTAGATGTATAGACAATGGTTCATGTGTTCCTGGCACTATTTTTTTTTTCTTATTCTTTCTTAAACTTCATTCTGACATTGATCTCTCTTCCATTTCTCTAATGTTCTGTTTTATATCTAATCTGTGGTTAAATCCATTTGCTGAGTTCTTTTTTTTCTGTGATTGTATCTTTCTTTCCAGAATTTACATTTTACTCTTTAAAAAAGATAAACTCCAGGCTGGGTGCTGTGGCTCACGTCTGTAATCCCAGCACTTTGGTAGTTCCAAACAGGTAGATCACTGAAGGTCGGGAGTTTGAGACCAGCCTGGCCAACATGGTGAAACACTGTCTCTACTAAAAATACGACAAGCCAGGCATGGTGGTGCATGCCTGTAATCCCAGCTACTTGGGAGGCTGAGGCAGGAGAATTGCTTGAACCCAGGAGGCAGGTTGGAGTGAGCTGTGATCATGCCACTGAACTCCAGCCTGGGCAACAGAGTGAGACTCTGTCTCAAAAACAAGAAACAAACAAACAAAAAACCTCCTCCTCTGTGATGAAATTATCGATGTTTTCACTTGTTTTCTTGAACACTGAAAACATTTTTTTTTTTAATTGATGTCTGAAACTTCCAATGTCTGATTTCCTTGTAGGTGTGTTTCTAGTTGGGTTTTTTATTTTTATTTTTAATCACTTGTTTTGCTCTCCTAGTGTTATTTATTTACAAACTACACATTGAGTGTGACGTGTTGTAGAGACTGGATGATGGTATCTTCCTTTGGAGAGGACTTAATTCTTTTCTGGCAGAGAGAATAGAAACATATCATCTTGTTGCAATTATAGTTGGAGAAGCTATGGCTCATGCAGTCACTCTGGGGGCTTGCTCTGTTTATTTTGTCCCTAAAGTGTAGTTTTATAGGGTTTTCAGTTTAAAAACCTGGATGTTTATAAGAGTTTGTGGGTTTTCTTGCCTTTTTTTTTTTCCTTTGGCAGTCCCTAAATTCCAATACTTAATCTCACAACACTGTGAGACTAAAGAATTCTCTGTTCGGATTGTATCCTCTTCTGTTTATTTTCTGCTTAACTTTTTGGCATCTGCCCTTATGTAGCTTATGAATCATCAAATGCCTTGAGGGGAAAAGTGGCAAAGACTGTTGGAGTTGCCTCTGTTAGTTTCCACTTGGCAGAATTTTGACCCGTTGTCTATCCTCGTTGTGTTTGATACATTCACAATATTGTCTTTTGTTTATTTGTTCTTGTTGAAAAATCGTAAAAGTTGGATAATTTTATTTTATCTTGCTCTGGAGGTAGGGATGTGGGGCTGTCACCTAAGACAAGCTACTTTATAATAACCAGGAAAAGAAGTACTTATTAAAATCTTCATCTAAAGATTTTATAAAAAAAAAACTTTATAGACGAGTTAAATCTTTATTTTATTCTTCTCATTTGAATAATAAAAAGCAGCATTTAAGAAAAACATATAGAAAGGATACATTTTCTTATTTTCTGTTTTAGGAGTTTTAAGATTACATATTGTCAATTTGTTTCAATACACTAATTTAAAAAACAAACATGAAGTTCATATTGTTTTTATGGAAGACTAATTGAAACTCTGGAAAAGGTAAAAATATTAGAAGAATAGCTCAGATAATTGACACTAAGAATAATTTTACATGGAATAATTTGTGTTTGAAAGAGGAAAACAGATTAATTGGAGTTTAAGAGCTAAAGAACATCTGGGAACTTTGTTTTGTATTTATCAAGACAATTTGTACATTCTATGAAGCACAGAAAATCCTACTATAAATAAAACCATGTAGGTTAAATTCTCTAGGGGACATGTAGCTCTGTTGTAGGGCAAGTTCATTGTGGTTTGAATTTACAAGTTAGAAAGGACTAGAAAGTCACTAAGTGAACATCGAAAAATGTCTTATTTAAGTGCAGATAAATGAGTAGGAAATTTTTGTCCATTTGATAGTAGAGGTCATTGGTTGTAGAAATGTTGATAATTTTGTTGGTTGTTCTTGTAGTTGCTGATTTTTGTGAGGGCAAGGTTGTGACTAATACATATAGCATATTGAAGACTAAGCTCTGATTTTTTTATCTTACCCAAATTCCTATCTAAGGAGTCTAGGGAGTCATGCCCTACATACCATAAATTCTCATCAGATGAGTTTTATTTAACCCTATATATTGTGACTGACTTTTCAACCTGACTCTGGCATAATATTATGCGACAAGAAAAAAAATATTTAACCCCAAAATATATTTCCTTGCCATACATTGAAATTACCCTTCAAAGTCTCATGTGGGAAGAATCCACATTTGTTTTCCTTCCCTCCATCCCAGATCAAGGAGATAATTAACTTAGAGCCAGTCACCCTTTTAAGTCCTATAAAAAACAACTTAAAACCTGCTCTCTCTGAAGTCTGCTATCTAGGAGCTTCCTCTGCACAATAAAACTTGGTCTCCACAGTCCTTTATCTTTTAACCTGAACATTCCTTTCTATCAATCTCAGGTCTTCATACAACCTCAACCAATTGTCAACCAGAAAATGTTCAACTTTACATATATCCTCATCCACTTTGAGTTGTCCCACCTTTCTAAACCAAACCAATGTATTTCTTAAATGTATCTGATGGATGTCTCATGCTTTCTTAAAATACATAAAACCAAGCTGTACTCCCATCACCTTGGGTACACGTTCTCAGGACCTCCTGAAAACTGTGTCATAGGCCATGGTCACCAGTATTTGGCTCAGTAAATCTCTTCAAATATTTTAGAGTTTGACTCTTTTTGTCGACAATATAAAAAGAGACTGGTGCCCAATGTGGGGCCTCAGAGAAGACTCAAGACCCCAAAGGATTTGCCTGAAAGTGGAGCTAAGGTACCAGCAGGGGCCCATTGAAGCCCCACTGAGTTCAAGCTCTTCCTCCAGTGGAACTGGTAAGTCCTCCTGAGCCCAGGACCTCCCTTAGGTTCATGGTCCTCGATTTATTCTAAGCTGGTTTTTCCTAGGAAGTTGTTAAAGGATCCTAATGCAATTTGGAGATACATTTCTAAAGTGTCTTCTCAATTGCTTTTCTCTCAGAATTAACTAAGAATAAGGAGAAAACAAGGAGAATGACCCCCCTTCGAGCACTTCATAGGTTTTATGGCACCTCTACTTGAAGTAATACGGTCTTTACACACATTTTGCTTTAAGGAAAAAGAGTCCCAGGGTCGACCTGCCAACTATAGCGTTTCTAAATTCTCTTTCTCTGTTTTCTTTTCTGCTTGCCTTAAATCTGCTATTTTCTTTTCTTTCCTTTTTCTTTCTTTCTTTTTTTTTTAGACGGAATCTCACTCTGTCACCAGGCTGGAGTGCAGTGGTGTGATCTCGGCTCACTGCAACCTCCACCTCCCAAGTTCAAGAGATTATCCTGCCTCAGCTTCCTGAATAGCTGGGACTACAGGCGTGTGCCATCCCACCCAGCTAATTTTTTTTATATTTTTATTAGAGATGGGGTTTCACCATGTTGGCCAGGATGGTTGTGATCTGACCTCGTGATCTGCCTGTCTTGGCCACCCAAAGTGCTGGGATTACAGGCTTGAGCCACTGCACCCGGCCAAATTTGCTGTTACTTTTCTGCTGAGATAAATAATAACTACTGTTTGGATCTATCTGTGTGTGTGTGTGTGTGTGTGTGTGTGTGTGTGTGTGTGTGTGTTGCAAGCCAGGAAATTTATGTTCATGTCATGGCCAAAGTACTAAAGTTAAAGCTGTAGGATCTTTGTGTGTGTATGTGTATGTATGTATATATGCACGTGTATATTTAAAGGAATGTTATGTTTAATTGTTAGCTAAATGTTTTAATTTCCCTCTAGCACACCAAACTTTTTCTCCCTATACCTTATAATGTAAATTTTGCTATCTAATCTTCACCTGAGTTGTTTCTTTTAATATGCAAATTTAGGGCTATTTAGCGCACTACTGTCTAGGGTGATGCAACATATTATCAAAAACGTAAAAGTCTAAAATAGAAAATAAAATAAGAACAAAAGTCTTACATAAATCTATAAAATACTTCTATTGGAATGCCTAAATACATCTATATATTAATGTGTGTGTATACAATGTTTTCAGTATGAAAGAGCTTTAATGGATTGGCTTAAATAAAGCACTCAAATGAAATACTAAGAAAAACAGACAGAAAACTAGTCAAGTGCTTTTTCGAGTTTGTGTGATTTAAGTAAAATCTTTACAAAATATGCCAGCATTAAAATTATCAGTAACATAATATCAGCAATGTCTTTAGAATTGTTAGCAGTTTGTTTGCATCTGTTGATCATGTAGTTTCATGTTTATTCCTGTAGAATACTGTAAGATTTGCCATAAGGGTTATAAACAATAAAGCCCAGCCCAAAACAGAATGATCTTTGCTTGTATATGCTTATAAAATATTGTTAGCTTAAATGAAAACAACTAAATACCGAGTTATTGTATAAGTCCCCTTAAAACTAACCAAAAGTTTTATTACTAATTTATTACTAAAATTAGTAATTTACTTTTATTACTAAAGTATTGCTAAAATTCACAGTTATAAAAATGGTTAATAGGAAAATATCTTAAATATTTGCTATCATAGTTTTTTTTATAAATTAGGTAAACTACAAGATTAATCAGGTAAGTGTAATGAAATAAATTCTTGTAAACAAACGTCATAATGTAACCAGATTACCTGCAACTGCATTTTAGGTTCTTGGCCTCTCTAACCCCGAAGAATGGGGAAGGGGCCTTGATGTTGCAGTGAGTGATACAGGTCAAGCTGGACTCATGGACCCAAAGAGTGTATGGTAGTGCAGTTTATTAGGCAGAGTGAAAGGACAATTTCCACACCTTGGAAGGGGACCCAGAGGGGGTGCCACTGCAGGCTCCAATGGCTGGAGATTATATGTCTAAGTTATTCCCTCCCCATTCTTGTTTTTGTGCAATGAGAGGGATTTTTTTCAATCTGTCTCTAGATTAATTGATCTTTGAATCCTTTACCAGATTGGTTACTGTTTTCAAACCCTGACTTACTGAGCCTCTACTTCCAGGGGCAAGAGGTGGGAAGAGTTCCTCCCCTTAAACAAAGTCCCTAAGAACCAGAGGTGGGAAAACTGTAAAAAAAGCCCCTAGCCAGCCAGAGGCAGGAAAACTGGGGAACAAAGCTCCTGGCCTGTCAAAGGCAGGAAAAGTGGAAACAAAGTCCCTAGCTGACCAGGGAAGCTCTTCTCACCCAGTCCCTCAGTCCCCTGAGCAGGAAAGTCCAACTGCTGTTGGAACATGAGCGTCAATCGCCCTAACTACTTATTGCTGAACTAGGGCATAGAAGGGGTCCTGTAGTTGAGGTTTCCTTAAGAGGGGAGTCTTCTGAGTTTGCAGGTTGATCCAGTGGTCCGTGATAGAAATCATGAGCCAAGGACATTTGGGGTTCCATTTGCAGGACCATTTGTAGCTTCATGGCCTCAATTTTGGAAGAAACTAATTTGACAAGAAAGTTAAAGATGAGAGGCCCAAAGGCAAGCAATAATAGGATGATTATTAAGGGGCCTAGAAGAGGGGAGAGCCAGGGTAGCCAGTTGTTAAACAAGCTCCATGATCCTATTTCTTAGAGGTCCTTAGCCCTGCGTTCTATTCGGTCCCTGAGTTCTTTAACTTTGTTTAGAACGATACCTGATTGGTTTACAAAGTAACAGCATTCTTCTCCTAAAAGACAAATTTTTCCTCTCTCTGCCATTAACAGATCCAGTGCCCTTCAGTTTTGAAGAACCTGGCAGCTATAGAGTTAAGCTGCTTTTGTAGAGTTACCAGAGAATCAGCAACCTTTTCTATGTCATTATTTAATTCCTGGGATAGTTCATAGTAAAACTGAGTAGAAGTAGTAATTCCTCCAATGCCAGTACTAAGCCCACCTATTATTCCAGCACCCACTATGAATGGAAGAATTGGGGTTCAAGTATGGCATGGCCTGGGCAACAGAAGACTCTGCAATTGAGAATTGGTGTAAATGGTCATAGGGGAACACTAGGAAGGAGAGGAGGCATATTTCCCCTGGGATATTGTTTAGACAGTGGTAGGCTGAGGAGCCACAAATAAACAATAAGCCCAGTGCTAGGCAGTTGAGGCCCGGGGGTAAGGTAACACAGTTTAGGCATAGATAAGCATTGCAGTTGTTACTAAAGTTCACACAAGTGAAGTTTGGGGTAGATGGAATTTGTAGATTGGTGACCAAGGGACCTAAAAGCCCCATATGATCTGAGGGTAGGTTAGTTATATTCCATAAGCATGGACCTGGGATACATGGTTTGAAGCGTAGTGGAAGGCACATCCAGCAGTCAGTTGGGTTGTTGGAGGAGGCCTCACGCTTTCCTGTGAGGGTGCTGTTAAATAAGCTGAGCATACGGGAGTGCTTGCAAAGGGTCTTGTGTAGCTTAGAAAGGTCCAGGCCCTTGTAGGGACTGGGGGTACTTTGTGGTTTGCCTAGGCTAGAGATTACTTCCTTGAGATGCTCCTCCTGTGCCTGATCTTGAACTCTGCCCCCATCTGAAGTCCCAAAGTGGGTAAAATGTGTCCAGCAGGTGGTGGTTCCCTTAGCAGCTGGACAGTTAGGCCCGGTTATTGTTCGTGTCCATATATGAGTCTGAGTTGTATATGCACAGGGAAGCAGTTGTATAGCAATTTTTGTGCATATAAGTATAGCATATAAAGGAGACCTGTCAACCTAATCCTCAAGACCAAACAGAGAGTGGACTTGTTGCCTGTCCAATATTGTTCCAGTTGTAACCCCTTTGGATGCATTTGCAGGAGGGATGGGAGTAAAGCAGGGGACAGGCAGCAAAGAGGATAATGAAGACCACAAGAGAGGTCATAGTAAGGGAGTGATAATATCAGAGGGAGAGGAGGAGAGCTATTAGAAGTATAATTAGGCAGAAAGCCATGAATATGGAGAGTCTATGGGATGTGGGCGACCTAGGAGCAACCACATAGAGTCTGGTTGCAAATAGTAAAGTTAAGAGTGATATTCCTGTCAATGCCGGAATGTAAGTTAGACTCTTAAGAGCTACTTTCCTGAGGGTCTTGTCAGAAGAACAACTGCAGATCCTCTAATGACTTGAAGGGCAGCCTCCTGGAACCTCAGGCTGTGGAGCGGAGGGCCTGTGATCTTCTTCAGGAGGCATTCAAGGTTTCAGTCAAGTGTGATGGATCCATGAGTCAATTCCCACCTTAACTGCTGTTGGTGTAGACAAAATGACTGAACATGGTTCTTCCCAAGATGGACGTAGGGAGGGAGAGTTGGAGGGGAAACACTTGACAAGTAATAAATCTCAAGGGCAGAATAACTTTCCCTTTTTCCCTAGGGTGTCCTTCAGGTAAGGTCTTAAGTGCCTGTTGGTACTTAGCCAAGGAGGTTATATCTTTTATTAGATCTCTTGTTTCTTTGTCTAATACGAAATCATTGGTAAGAAAGGGTCATCCATAAAGCATCTCATAGGGACTGAGTCCTATTTTCTGAGGAGAGTTTTGAGCCTTGAAGAGTGCTATTGGTAACAGAGTGAGCCACGGGAGGAGAGTTTCCTGTGCCAGTCTTTTTAAGTGTCTCTTAAGAATTTCATTCATTTTTTTTCAACTTTTCCTGAGGACTGAGGCCTCTGAGCACAGTGGAGATGATACTGTATTCCTAAGGCTTTGGAAATTCATTGGGTTACTGCAGCTCTGACGGCGGGGCCATTATTACTTTGAAGACAGTGAGAGAGTCCAAATCTAGGGATTATTTCATTAGTCAGGACTCTTATTACTTCTTGGGCCTTTTCTGTCTTATAAGGGAAAGCCTCGACCCAGTTTGTGTAGGTATCTACACATACTAACAAATGTAGACTGAGACTTAGGCATATGGGTAAAGTCCATTTGCCAGTACTTACGTGGGTAATGACTGGTTACTCTTCCCCAGGAGGAACTTTGCAATGTGTTTGTTTTTCTGTCATATTTAACATCCTTTGAGTATTTGTTGGACAGCCTTGAAGAGACTTTTTTCTGTAGATATAGTTTCGCCATTCAATATGTATTTTCTATATCCCTGTGGAATGCATGATGTAGGGTTTTAAGTATTTTCTACCAGCTAGCAGCAGGTAGGAGTAATTTTTCCTTCCTCAGGAACTAGCCATCTTGAAGGATGAAAATTATGTCCCTGGAAGATTGCTCATTCTATCTCTTCTGATGAGTATTGAGGTCTAGTCCTCTGGAGAGGGTTTTCCCATATTTTAGAGGTCCTTCTATAAAATCTTGTTTAGCTGCCCTTTTTGCCTCTACGTCAGCTCAGAGATTGCCCTCTGCTTCCTTTTCATCTGCTTTATGGTGACCTCAACAGTGCAAGACTGCTACCTCTTTGGGTTGTTAGGCTGTAATAAGTCTAAAATTCCTTTATGATATTTAATGGGAGTTCCTGCTGAGGTTAAGAGCTCTCTTTCCTTCCATATGGCAGCATGGGCATGCAGAACCAGGTAAGCATATTTAGAATCTGTGTATATGTTTGTTCTCCTTCCTTTTCCTAATTTGAGAGCTTGAGTGAGGGCTACTAGTTCTGCCAGTTGGTCACTAGTTCCTGGAGGAAGGGGATTATTTTCAAACACTGTTAGTTCACTGACTATTGCATAGCCTGCCTTCTGAACTCCATGTTCCATAAATGAATTGCCGTCAGTGTATAGGTTAAGGTCAGGATCAGCTAGAGGAGTTTCAGAGAGATCTTCTCAGGCTGCATAGTTTTGGGCTGTGACCTGCTGACAGTCATGTTCTCTGTCTGCCCCTGCTTTGGGAAGAAAAGTAACTGGACTGAGGGCTGCACATGTGTGCAACTGAAGTTCAGGCCCTTTGAGCATTAAGGCCTGATATTTGAGTAAGTGGTTGTCAGACAACCATAAGTCTCCTTTAGAGGCCAGAATTCCTTCTACATCATGTGAAGTCCATATGGTTAGATCTTTTCCCTGCACTATTTTAATGGCTTCTGAGACCAATATAGCCACCGTGGCTACTACCCACAAGGAGTGTGGCCAGCCTTTTGCTACTACATCTATTTCCTTACTTAGGTATGCCACTGGTTGTGGTGTGGTCCCCTGAGTCTGGGTGAGAAACCCAAGTGCCACTCCTGACTTTCCCATAACATATAAGGAAAAGTCGTTTCCTGTAGGAAGGCTTGGAGCTGGAGATTGCAGTAATGCCTGCTTCAGGGTCTGAAAGGCTGCCTCAGCCATAGGGTCCCATTGTATTAGATGGGTGTTAGCTTCTTGGGTTTCCTTACAGTGTATAGGGGTTTGGCTATTTCGCCATATCTGGGAATCCTCAATCGGCAGAAACTGGTTATTCCTAAACCCCCCCACAGCTGTTTTAAGGTTTTTGGATGGGAGAAGTCTAGTATGGGTTGGAAACATTCTCCATCAAGGGTCCAAGCGACTTCAGATAAGGCAAGTCCTAGGTATTTTATCTGTTGCCTACAGAGTTGGGTTTTGATTTGGAAACCTTATATCCACAGGTGGCCAGAAAGTTTAGGAGGTCCTGGGTGGCCTGTTGACACTGGGTTTCGGAGTTAGCAGTTAAAAGTAAGTCATCTACGTATTGGAGGACCAGCCTACCTGGATGTGAAAAATGATTAAGGTCCTGAGCCAAAGCCTGGCCAAACCGTTGAGGGCTATCTTGAAAGGCCTGGGGTAACACCGTGCAGCTGAACTGAGAATTGTGGTCTAAAGGGTCTTCAAAGGTGAACAGAAACTGGGAGTCAGGATGTAATGGAACACAGAAAAAAAGCATCCTTAAGGTCCAGGACTGTAAACCATTGTGCCTCTCCTGATGTTTGAGAGAGAAAGGTGTATATGTTTGGTTCATCTGGGTATAAATGGATCATGGCTTCATTGATAAGCCTGAGATCTTGCACAGGCCTCCATTGTCCATTAGATTTTTGTACTCCTAAAATTAGAGCATTACAAGGGCTGTTACAGGATCTTACTAGACCCTGAGCTTTCACATTTTTTACCATATCCAGTAGCTACTTTTTGGCCTCTGGTCTTAGGTGGTACTGTCTTTAGTAAGGAAAAGAGGTGGGATCCTGTAGCTTTATTTGAATTGGGCGGGCATTCTTTGCCTGTCCAAATTGTCCCTCCATTGCCCAAACCTTGGGATTAATCCCTTCTTCAAATAATGCGCAGCAGAGAGGGATCTGCTCCCTGACATTCGTATAGATAAGGTTTGTGCTCTAGCTAACTGGTCCCACCCTAGTAAGGGAGTGGGACGTTTGGGCATGATGAGGAATGCATGCAGGAAGAGTACATCTCCCCAGTTACAGCTTAGGGGCCGGGAACAGTATCAGGAGACTGCTCGTCCTAGGACTCCTCAGATAGTTACGGACTTGGAGGACAACCATCCAGGACAGGAGAGCAAAACTGAGAAGGCCGTGCCAGTGTCCAGGAGGAGATGGAACCCCTGGCCCTCTGTGGTTAGCTTTACCCAGGGCTCAGTGAGGGTGATGGCATATGCTGGTGCTTGCCCTGAGCACCCTCAGTCCTGCTCTTGGGTCATCTGGTTAGCCACCTCAGGCCCTGGGAGCCTTCTTCCCCGGGACAGTGTTTCTTTCAGTGGTCCCCTTGACACAGTGGGCAAGGATGAGGAGGTGGTCTCTTCCTCTTGGGATAATCTTTCTTAAAGTGTCCTGGTAGGCTGCAGTGGTAGCAAGCTTTGTCAGACAGGTAGCTAACCCAAGCCTTTCCCCTTTCTGAGCCTCTTAGGTCTCTCTGCCTGAGGGACATGACTAGGGCTGTGGCCTTTTTCTTGTCCCTCCTGTCCCTTTCAGGCTGTTCTCCCTGGTCTCTATTATAAAACACTGAAGTTTCTAGATTTAGTAATGATTCTAGGCTTTGTTCTGGCCCCAGGGCCAGCTTTTGAAGCTTTCTTCCAATGTCCATTTCTGATCGCATAATAATTTGTCTTTTAGTGTTAGCTGACCCTCAATGGAGTCTGGTGACAAGGAGGTGTATTTTCTTAAGGCCTCTCATAACCACTCAAGGAAAGCTGTTGGGTTTTCTTCCTTTCCCTGAGTTATGGTGGATAACATTGCATGGTTCATGGGATTCTTCCGGGTCTGTCTTAATCCCTCAAGTATGCTGGCCAGTAGGTGCTTAGGATTCCAGTCCCTATGTTCTGAGTCAGGATCCCAGTGAGGGTCTGTACTAGGGAGGGCCTGTTGGCCTGTAGGAGATCTATCCTTTTCCTCTGGCATCATTTTGTCATTCACTCGACTAAGGTAGCAAGTGTCCCCAAACTTTTGAGCTGTGATTAGAGTAGCATATCTCTAATTACTGGTTAAGGTCTGACTAAACAGTAACATGATATCTTTCCAATCTGGTTCTAAGGATTGACCCAGGCCCTGTAGAACAGCTATGTGATTGTCCAGGTCATCTGAAAATTTTCCTAAGTCTACCTTGATTTTCTTTAAGTCAGTAAGTGAAAAGGGAACATGTACTTTGGTTGGCCCAAATTCTCCTCCTACAGTCTATAGAGGGCAGAGTTGGGGCATCTTAGTAGCCTGTGGTGCCTTGGTCATTTTGGCTTTCCCTGATACCTCTTGGGTCATAGGAGCTGGGGAGAACCTGTCATTATCGGTGGAGGAAGGAGCCACAGAGTCTTGGGTATGGGGGTATTCCTGGGGAGAGGCCAGTAGGACATACGTTACAAGCCTTACATAGCTGAGGATTATCCTGTAGAGAAAAGAAAACTTGAACATAGGGGACTTCAATCCATTTACCTTCCCTCCTACAGAAAATGTCTAATCATAGAAGGGTGTTACAATTTATACTTCCCTCAGGTGGCCAGGATTTTCCACTCTGAAGAGAGTATTGTGGCCAGGTTGTGCTGCAGAAGAAGATAAGCTGCTGCTGCTGCTGCTGCTTCAAAGATTGTGGGTCAAATTGATCCCAATAATCCAGGATATATTTTAAGGGTGATTTTTCCTTGGGAAGAGTAGCACCCATCTGAAATTGAACACAGGGATGCCCGCATCCCTGGTTATCTCTTGCAACTGCCAGGTCTGGGGCATCCCCCAGTTGTACAGCACTTTATAGTTTTTCTTGCAACCTAGATGCATGATCATCCCGTGGGCCTTTCCAATTTGCCAGGTTTATTCACATTTGCCAGCGTAATGGCCACGGCCTCACTGTCTAACGTCTTTCTTGGCCACATTAAAGGACATGTGGACTGTCGGGTTCAGTGGCCTATACCACATGTCCTTGAAGAACTAGACCAGTGAGGCTTGGCTGATGGGCACCATTTATATTCCCTAGCAAGGGTCCAGTTAACATAGGCTTAACCATATAACTGCCCAGTAGGATACATTTCTTGAGAAGGGTCTCCAAACATAATAATCTTAAAGAAGGTAATGGCTGGCCGCAAGGCCAAGCCTGGGACAATGCCCTCTGGACCAAAGTCTTTCTCCCCACTTTCCATTATAGGAGTATGCGCTATGGCTGTGCATCCTGTAATTAACTATTTGAGTCTAAGACCAGGTGTGACTGGTGCTCTAGATGGAGAAATTCCATTGTGCAGAGGGCCAATCCTAAGCATGAGTCATTGGATTGAGAAATTGTGGGTGACAGAAAATAAAATGTCCTATAGCCTCCAGTACCCACTGATAGACCCTGGCTCTGATAGGGCGTAACCTAGCACAGTGAACAAAGGAAACCAATCCTTTGTATTTAAACTGTAGGTGGTCCTCATAGGTGTAGGCCTGAGGGCACCATGGGCAAGGGTCCCTGGACTGCTACCCCAAGAGCCCCAGGGTTCTACCAAGAAGGGTAATGCCATCAAGTATAGGAAATATTTTAGAGAAAAGAACCCAGAACAAGTTTTCCTCATGGATATCTGGACCCAAGAGGTCAGGGTCTGAAAGACTGGGTGACACTTGCATAGGCAGCTGTCTCTTAGGGGGTCTAAGCAAGGCTGTAACCTCAACTGGATTAAACCAGGAGTTCAGGACCACTGCTCATTACCCCTAACTGACTCTTGGGTTAGCCCAGAGAAAGAAAGAGCAGAGAGACAGAACTGATTCCAGGCAAACCAGTGCTCCCAGTTCTGAAGAGCAGGGGTTGTTTGTTAGAGAGCCCTTTCCCAGAAAGCCTGATAGCCCCGTCTTTTAGTCTGGGAGCCACACTTGCCCCTTTTAACCAGCCGACAGATGCCCAGTAATTTACCTACTTAACAAATTTAGAAGAAGAAAAAGGACAGATTAGCAAGTGAAAGGGGTCCAGAGTTACCACACTACAATTTGATCCTCTCAGCTGGCTCACCAACAGATGTAACCGCAATAGCTGTGACTGGATTTTAGGTTCTTGGCCTCTCTAACCCTGAAGAATGGGGAACGCGCCTCCGTGTCAGAGTGAGTGATACAGCTCAAACGGGACTCATGGACCCAAAGAGTGTGCGGTAGTGCAGTTTATTAGGCAGAGCAAAAGGACAGTTTCCACTCTGTGGAAAGGGACCTGGGGGGGTGCCACACAGGCTCGAGCACTAGGGATTATACCCCTGAGTTATTCCCTCCCCATTCTTGTTCTCGTCCAATGCGAAGGATGTTTTCAACCTCTCTGGATTAACTGATCTTTGAATCCTTTACTGGATTGGCTACTGTTTTCAAACCCTGAGTTACTAAGCCTCTGCTTCCAGGGACCAGAGGCAGGAAAAGTCCCTGCCCTTAAAGCCCCTAAGAGCCAGAGGCAGGAAAACTGTAAACAAAGTCCCTAGCCAGCCAGAGTCGGGAAAACTGGGAACAAAGCCACTAGCTGGCCAGAGGTGGGAAAAGTGGAAACAAAGCCCCTAGCCAACCAGGAAAGTTCCTCTAACACAGTCCCTCAGTAATTTAGGATCTAAGGTTATTATTTGATATTAAGTATCTGGGTAATTTCTAATTTAAAAATTATAGAAAAACATTTTTTAACATTCTTATTAGAGGTTAACTATTTTTGTCTAATCCAAACCTTATTTAAGGATTATGTATAAAACAAGGTAAAAAAAAATCAGGAAATAAGAGATGTAAAGAAAGTTAAAGTTATAAAAAGATATTTTGAGGCTGGGTGCGGTGGCTTAGGCGTATAATCCCAGCACTTTGGGAGGCCAAGGTGGGCTGATCACGAGGTTAAGAGATCGGGACTAGCCTGGCCAACATGCTAAAATCCCGTCTCTACTAAAAATACAAAACTTAGCCAGGCATGGTGGCAGGCAGGCACCTGTAATCCCAACTACTTGGGAGGCAGAGGCAGGAGAATCACTTGAACCCAGGAGACGGAGGGTGCAGTGAGCTGAGATTGCGCCATTGCACGCTCCAGCCTGGGGAACGAGAGTGAGACTTTGTCTCAAAAAAAAAAATTTGCTAAAGAAGATAAAAAGAAAAATAATTTTATATGAAAAAGAATCTTGTATGGTGAATTTTTACCCTAAAATAAAATAGCTGAGTTGTCCAAGAAAGAAAAATATTTAGGTCTATGTAAGTCATAATAAGGTTAGTAAAATGAATTTTTAAGGGGGTTGTATAATTCAGTTGGTTATAATTAAAAATAAATCATACTATTTCTAGAAATTGGCATTGCATTTAATACTAAAAAATATACACTAATACAAACCCATAATTGGTTAAAACAAGATTTTATTACAGATATTGACTTATTTTTAATGCAAAAAGTTTAAAAAATTTTAAATTCTATAATGTTTTTTTAAACATTCTTCAGATTGATATATTTAAAGTACCACTCTTTCTCTTTAAAGAAGTCCTTGAATGACAACTCTCTCCTTCACCTTTTGTTGGCTCCCGTAACTTTTATTAATTATCTAAGTAAGGGAAAAAAACTGTTTTTGAAAACAGGCAAATATAGTATCTTTTAAATATACCTTTTATTCTGCATACCTGTTATACCTCTATCTTTATATGTGTCATATGGAAGCAGTATTTCACTTCCAAACTACTTAAAAGAGCTCTAATCAAATAACTTTAAAAAAAGTAAGTGCTTATCATATTGGTAAAAGCTAGCTTAGATGCCTTTTAATTTACATCACCTTGGTAATCTTTTATAAAAATTAATTGGTAAATTTAATCTTAAAACTCTCTAGTAATTTAAAATTCTTAAAGTCATATTTAAATCTTCAGGATTTTTGTCTTCACTGGAAATTTGGATTACTAAAAAGTTAAAATAGTAAAAGCCTAAAATAAGCTTTTGTTAAGTTTTTATAAAACATAAAGATGTCAATTTTCAAAAAATGTAAGGCTTTTGGTTAAGAAACTATTTAAAGCTTGCTTTATAATAAAGGAAATTATACAGATAAAACTAAATGAAAAAAAAAAATCTAGGGCAACAAAATGCTTAGCCCTATGGTTACCAAGAAAATAGTCCATATGGGGAAAGGGAAAAACCAAGTACCTATTTAAAAACCAAAGGTTGTAATGTTAAGGAATTTTTATATTTTGTAAATTAGTATAATTCAACTTAAAAAAAAAACTTTAGTGGATTGTAAAAATAACCACTTTAAAAACAAAATTATTAATTTTAAATACTACAAAATTTAAGAGCTTGTTTGAATTAATGCAGGATCCACAGCTTATTACTGAACAGTTACTGCTGCACAGGGAGCTGTTCCTGAAAAAGCAATCAGCCCAGTAGGCCAGACAATGCCATTGTAAGGTCTGTTTGCCCTGAGAAGGGGACTGCCCAACTTTCCCTACAAAATACCAAGTAAAGAACCCCAGATTAAGTAATTAATATGTTTCATATGCAAGCCGTGTTGGAAGAGCTTTATGATAACTGGGATATCCTCCTACCTAATATGTCTGTTATTCCAGGTCATGGTCAATGTGGGGGTTAAAAGGGCTCTTTTTATATGGGTGCCCCACCCACAGAATCATAGATCTATTTAAGAAGCCTTATCAAATCTGCTATCCCTCATAGGTCTTACAGATGGAACCCCCTGCTGGGAACTCAAACCCTTTTCACCAGAAAAGATAAAAAGATCTCAGGGTAAATAGGTTTCCTAGAATAAGAACATAAAAACATACAGGTTAGTAGAATTATAAAATGTAAGATGTTTAAACAAGCTTTATGTAAGTTAGTTATAACCACTTTTACCTAAATGACTTATAAAAATAGGTACTATATCTAACTGGGAATATTTTCCCCTTTCTAATACTATAAAACCAAAGACATGCAAATCTCTACATGTAAATTCTCCATTGCATACATAGCCTTTTGTGTGTCTTGAGCATTTATCAGGGTTAATAGCAAAAACTGTTAAGTCCTTTTTAATAACAATGACTGAGCTAGAGAATTTCTACTTGATGGGACATTTACTGCTTTGCTATGGAATATTAACTAAAGCTATCCCTATATTAATGGAAGTAATGCTTCCCAAAAAGTTCCATAATAAAATAAAAATGGCTTATATAATATCTTGTTACCTAATAAGCAAAAAGCCTCTTTTCTTGTACTGATTTGTAAAGAGCTGCTAAATTCCAGTGTCCAATAGCCCTGGTGAGCTGTTTGGTTTGTAAATGGCATTTCCAAGGTAAACACACATCTTGTTTCAAAAGCTGCTGCTCTTCTGAAAGAAGGATGAAATATATCTTTTTCTTTTATTTGGGTAAAGTATGTTTTTGTAAGCAAACTTACCTTTCTAAGTCCTCCAGAATTCAGATTGTAGTTTTATGGCAATATAGTTGTCTGCATAAGTTCAATAATAATTTTTTTAAAAAAACAAAGACAACAGTTATTTTACCAAGACTGAAACGAAAATAACCTATTTTTAGGTAAAGTTTCAGTAAAACCAACTAAAAGAAATTCTACATAGCCAATCAATTTCTTGTTGCATTTTATGCAAATAATCAGGCAAACATAGTAAGCCTAAAACTTACCTTGTACACAAATTGGCCTTGCTATAATATTCTCTTTAATAAAAAAGGTTGCTGAAAGAATTGTTTCAAAGGCAGAGTGTAACACTTAATACTAGATTTCAGCCGTAATGTTTTAAGCCAAATTAAATTATTTCTTGACTACAATAATCATCTAAAATTACCAACTTATAATTTTTCTTGATATTTTTAGTTGGTGCCCTAGAGGAATAGGTTCCTTTTTCTGTAACATACAAATTATTCTTAAAACTGTCAAACTATAAATGTTATTTATCTCTTTTTGTTTTACTTCCCAAAAAAACAAAATCATGGTATTCTAAAGACCAGAGACATAAATTTCCCTCATTTGGCATCCCACTGGGCCCAGATCTGTTTCACTGCTAATGCTCTGCTGCTCAAAGTATACAAGCTGCCTCCCTCCAGGCCCAGGGACTATTGCAGAAGAGGTGGTCATGTAAGATTGTAAGGGCCAGTTTTAAGGGATAAGATTAAAACAAAATCAAACCCGCCAAATCAAAAAAGGGGAACAAAAATGCCTAAACAGCTGGTAAAACAATTTGTTTGCCTTCTATAAAATTAAAGGAAAATATATACCAGCAGGATACAGTGTCTTGTAACAAATCCTCCTGAGTATAATACTGCCAATTATTTTTAAAAATAAATTTATCTCTCTCTCTATATATATATGTTTATTTAATTTTTCAGAATAATGATTATGTTTGTATGGCTAATTGCTATAAGTCTGTAACAAAAACCAAGCTCACAAGAGCTCAACACATAAAAGTTAAAATAAGTCAGTCTTACAGCTTTTCCTTTTGTTTTTTTTCTATCTGCCTTTTTACTTAAAATAATAATTTTAAAAAGTAACAGATGCTGTCCACATCCATTTCTATCTGGTCTAAAACAATTAATTGGCTATAAGTCTTTTAACTCTTTAGGCCCTCAGCAATAGGAAGTCCTTCCAAGAAAAACATAACACTGTAGAATTATATAACTTCCCCTGTAACAAAACCTTTTCTCTCCCAAATACCAGTATATGTTACAATTCAAAAATGGGGAGAAAAATAGATTTATCTACTGTTAACAAGTCTATAACAATTTAAACACCAAGAACCAGGGAGCTCTTGCATTTAATTTGTACCTTCCTTTATAGGTATAGGATGCTATACCTATAAAGATAAATTATCTAGAAAAAAGATTAAACTTATTAAATTCTAATTTAATGTTGGTCCTATAATTCTCAAGTAAGATTTATCACAAAGTCCAAATAACTCTTAATAAAGAAGGGAAACACATTGTAAGTCTACTGAAAAATATAATAATGCATATGGGTTTTTTTTCTGGATAATTAGGTTGTTTACTGCCTTCTACTTCTACATGTAATCTTGGATGCCCAAACCTTCACTATCTTTATCATATTTATTAGTATATTAACATTAAACATGTTCTTGTAAATGTTATGCCAAATACAGAAGAAGAAAAGGCACAATTAAGGACTCAAATCATAATAGCTCAAAAAATAGATCTGATCTGAAATTTTTTTTTAAACTAAACCTAGGCCTGACTCCATCTCACCCCTTAAACAATGGGCTACTACTCAAGTCAGACCATGTCCTCCCCCATTATCCAAATTGCTAATATTTAAATCTATTACCACCAATCAGACTACTCTAGGAATAAGCATTTCCAGTTCCATAAACCTCACTAAATGACCAAATCAAACAACCCTAGTGAGAACTGTTGCTGTTTTGTTGGCCTGCATATGAATTCTGTGGAATGCTTTTTGGCCAAGAGGGGCACTGAGGACTAAGCTCTGATTTTTTTTTATCTTACTCCAATTTCTACTTAAAGGGTCTAGGGAGTCATGCCCTACAAACCATAAATTCTCATCAGATGGGTTTTATTTAACCCTATATATTGTGACTTACTTTTCAATCTAACTCTGACATAACATTATGAGACAAGGAAAAAAATATTTAACCCCAAAATGTATTTTCTCACCACACCTTAAAATTGCCCTGCAAAGTCTCTTATAGGAAGAATCCACATTCTATAGAGAATCCCCTTCTCCCTTTGTTTTCCTTTCTTCCATCACAGATTGAGGAGATAGTTAACTAAAAGCCAGGTATCTTTTAAGTCCAATAAAAACAATTTACAACCTGCTGTCTCTAATGTCTGCTATATAGAAGCTTCATCTGCACAATAAACTCGGCCTCCACAATCTTTTATCTTTAACCGAACATTTCTTTCTATCAATCTCTGGTCTTCAGAGAACCTCAACCAATTGTCAACGAGTAAATGTTTAAATTTACCTATAGCCTGGAAGCCCCCTCTTTGAGTTTTCTGCCTTTCTAAACCAAACCAGTGTATTTGATTAATGTCTCATGTCTTCCTAAAATACATAAAATCAAGCTATACCCCAACAACCTTGGCCACATGTTCTCAGGACCTCCTGAGGGCTGTATCATGGGCCATGGTCACTCATATTTGGCTCAGAGTAAATTATTCAAATATTTTAGAGTTTGACTCTTTTCAATAACAATGTTAAATACTTTTTGTCCAGGTACTTGCATAAATATTTGATAAATATAAGGGATAAAATTAAAACTGTTAAACACATACTTTGAATGAAGTGACGCCCTAAACAGGCTTTGCGTGAGCAACATGGCTGTTTATTCACCTGGGTGTAGGCAGGCTGAGTCGAAAAAGTCAGCAAAGGGTGGTGGGACAGGAGTTGGTTTTATAGGTTTGTGGTTTAGGCAGTGGAAAGTTACAGAAGTTACAGTTCAGGGCGGTTTTTGCAAGCTGGGAGGGGGTCTTAGGGTCTGGAGTCACAAGGTTGACCAAGGACAGTTACAAAGTCCAGTTACCTTATCAGTTGAGGTGGGAATAAGGAACAATAGAAGAATATCGCAAAGTCAGTTAGGTGCCACAGGGGTTGATCATTCTCCTTTTTGTGGCTTTTCAGTTACTTCAGACTTTCTAGTTCCAGAAACTCATCTGGAGTATACGTGCAGGTCACAGAGGTTACCAATGCCATCCATGGCATGGTCAGTTGGTCTAAAAGACCTCACATTCCTGTCTTTTTATATTAGTAATATAAAGGAAAGAGAAATGAAGAGTGGAGGGCAGTGGAATACTAGAAAGGCCAGCACAGAGGGATGATGGGGCAGTGTTTCACAGGGCTTCTTCGAGTGGGATTGGGGGCAGCATGGAAACCTAAAAATGGAAATGAATTTAGACTTCTGGGAGATCTCAGGGAAAGGGGTGATATGGGGTTGTTATAAGGAACATTTGTTGTATTGACTGATTGCTTATCTCTTGTATATACCTTTGTAGGAATTGAGATATTAATAGGAAAACATAGTGTCCAAATAAGAGGAGAAATGTAGGTTTCAGAGGACTAAGGATTGGGAAGAAGCCACGACACCCAGTTAGAGAGTATCCAGCCAGTCCTGTCAGGTCCAGAATAACCATTTGTCTTATTAGTGAGCTTTTGGGCTTAGTCTTTTAATCCATCATATACAGCCTGACTGGTTTACATAAAAACAACATTCTTCATTTAGGAATAGGCAAAGACCTCCTTTTTCGGCAGTCAGTAAGTCAAGACCTCTGCTGTTTTGGAGGATAGCTGCTGGAAGATAGGAGGGTATATGGGTTTGGTACAGCTGGGTGGATGGGCAGTACAATCTGATTGATGAGGTGGAGGTCTTTTACTAGTCTGTGGGATTTGTCTGGTTTTGGACAGGTAGGATAGGGGAATTGCAAGGAGAGTTAGTGGGAACTAAAAGGCCATGTTGTAGTATGCGAGTAATAACAGGCTTTAGGCCTTTTAAGGCTTGTGCGGGGATGGGGTATTGGCACTGGGTGGGAGAAGGGTGGTTAAGTTTGAGGGGGATGATGAGGGGTGCATGACTTGTAGCAATGGATGGGGAATTGGTGTCCTGCACTCTAGGGTTAAGGTAGGGGGACATAAGGGGAGCTATTGAGGGAGGTATGGGTTTGGGGAGGAGGGTGACAATGAGGTGTGGCTGTAGCCCAGGAAAAGTCAAGGAGGCAGACAATTTTGTTAGGATATCTTGGCCTAACAAGGGAACTGGATGAGTGGGGATGATTAGGAAAAAATGTGGAAAGGAGTGCTGGCCTGATAGACACAAGACTTGGAGAGTTTCGAGAGGCCAGGAAGCCTTGTTGTCAATTCCAACAACAGTTATGGAGGCCAAGGAGACAGGTCCTTGAAAAGAAGGGAGTGTGGGGTGGGTGGCCCTCATATGGATTAAAAAGGGGATGGACTTATCCTCCACCATAAGAGTTACCTGAAGCTCAGTGTCCATTATGGTCCAGCGGGCTTCCAAGACGTTTGGGCAGTGTTAGGTCTTCAGCCACCCAGCCGAGGAGTTCTGGGAAGGATTCAGTCTGGGAGCTTTGGGTTGGAGCTTCAGGAGCTCTGGGAGCAGCGACATGAGTCACACAGTCCAACTTTCAGTGGGGGGCCCACACAGACAGGGCAGGGCTTAGGAGGAATACCAGGCTGTGGGCATTCCTTGGCCCAGTGGCCAGGTTTCCAACACTGGAAGCAAGGTCTGGGAGGAGTGGCTGGATGCTGCAGTCTGGGTGCTTTGAAGTTTTTGTGAGCTGGTGGTATGGCTGGAGTTTGTCTTATGGCAGAGGCAAGCATCTGCAGTTCCGAGATGTGCTGCCACTGAGCAGCTTCTTCCCTGTTATTGAACACCTTGAAGGTAAGGTTAAGTCCTGTTGTGGGATTTGAAGGCCAGATTCTAATTTCTGTAGCTTTTTATAATGTCAGGGGCTGATTGGGTGATACAAGGCATATTAAGTGCTATTCAGGGGTGAGAGTAGAAGTAAGGATGACATTTAAGTCACTCTAGGTGATATTATAGGACTAGGTTAAGTATCAAAATTCTTGTAAATATTTAGTAAGATCTGATGAAAAGGAGCCTAACCATTGGCCTATTTGGAAAAGGTCAGATAAAGATAAAGAAATGTGAACCCTAACTATGCCTTCAGCTCCAGTCACTTCTTGAAACGGGAATTGTTGGGCAGGGCAGAGGAGTTAGCTGCAGGACTAAACTGTAAGCTGGAACAGGTATGAGGTCGAGAGGGGAAAAGAGAGACATAAGGAGGTGGGTTGTGGGTGGAGGAAGAGAATGGAGGCTCTGGGGGCGGGGTTGGGCCTGGATTGGGGTCTGGTTCAGACAGGCAGGGAGGAGAAAGGTCAGAAGGGTTGATGGACAGGGAGGATTCTTTGTTACTGGTGGAGGCAGGAGGGGCAGATGGAAAGGAAAGAAAGAAAATTTGGGATGGCTTGCATTGAGAGCAGTGATAAGGGAGGGATTGGAGTGTAAAACAATATCTGGACGTTGGGCACCTCAGACCATTTGCCCATTTGTTGACAAAAATTGTTTAGGACTCGTAGAATAGAAAAATTGACAGTGCCATTTTCTGGCCATTTGGAGCCATTGTATAATTTGTATTGAGATCAGGCCATGTTACTGAAAAAACTGAGACATTTAGGTCTTAGATCAGGTGACAGTTGAAGCGGTTTAAGTTTTTTAGGATGCAGGCTAGAGGCAAAAAATGAGGAATAGAGGATGGAATATTGCCCATAGGGAAGGAGAAAAGTTTAAGGAAAGGAGTAGAGACGAGATGAGGAGAAGGAGTGAGCAGCTACCAGGGTTTTCAGTAGGCATCCCCGACCGAGTCCTGGGCTGTAATGTGAATGAGTGATCAAGGCAGGCATCCCCGTGATTGGCCAGACACCAAGGGAAGTCTGTCTTCCCAAGTTTGTGACCAATATTGGAGTTTTTGAGCAAAAGGAAGAAACTCCCCTATCTCTACATGGATAAATTGTGTCTCCTTTGTCTTCTGCTTAGAAGGAGAACTATTTAAAGGAAAAGAAAGAGAGAGAGAGGGAGAGACTTGTCTCCTTTTCTCTACCTAGAAGGAGAAGGATTTAAAGGAAAAGAGATAGAAAGAGGGAAAGACTTGTTTCCTGTTCTCTAAAGGAAAAGAGAGAGAAAGAAGGAGAGACTTGTCTCCTTTTCTCTACCTAGAAGGAGAAGGATTTAAAGGAAAAGAGAAACAGGAGACTTGTCTCCTTGGGATTTAAAGGCAAAGAGAGAGAAAGAGGGAGACTTGTCTCTGAGGCTTGTCTTGGGATTTAAAAGAAAAGGGAGAGAGGGAGACTTGTCTCCTTGAGATTTAAAGGAAAAGAAAGAGAGAGGGAGACTTGTCTCCTTGAGATAACTAGCTAGATATTTATTTATTTATTTATTTATTTATTTATTTATTTATTTGAGATGGAGTTTCACTCTTGTTGTCCAGGCTGGAGTGCAATGGCGTGACCTCAGCTCACTGCAACTTCTACCTCCCAGGTTCAAGTGATTCTACTGCTTCAGCCTCCCGAGTAGCTGGGATTACAGGTGCCCACCACCATGCCCAGATAATTTTTTGTATTTTTAGTAGAGATAGGGTTTCAGTCATATTGGTCAGGCTGGTCTTGAACTCCTGAGCTCAGGTGATCCACCTGCCTTGGCCTCCCAAAGTGCTGGGATTACAGGGGTAAGCCACTGTACTTGGACTTTCCTTGGGATTTAAAGGAAAAGAGAGAGAGAGAGTGAGAAGGAGGGACTGCTTACGCAATATGAAGGTGGCAGGAGAGTTATTGGTCTGGTCTGATGCACTGAGGTTGCAGGTGGGTCTCTTCACAAAGGGAAAGCAGGGATGGGGGACAGTCTCCCAAAAGAGTACCCCTGTCCTGGGTTTCAGCACCAAATGTGAAATTCAGACTCTGAACGAAGAGACCCCATAAACAGGGTTTGCATGAGCAACATGGCTGTTTATTCACCTGGATGCAGGAAGGCTGAGTCTGAAGAGAGAGTCAGTGAAGGGCAATGGGATAGGAGTTGGTATTGTAGGTTTGTGTTAGGCATTGGAAAGTTACAGAAGTTACAATTCAGGGCAGTTTTTGCAATCTGGGAGGGGGTCGTATGGTCCAGAGTCACAAGGCTGACCAAGGTTGGTTACAAAGTCCAGTTGCCTAATCAGTTGAGGTAGGAATAATGAACAATAGAAGAATATCTCAAAGTTAATTAGGTGTCAGAGGTGTTGATCATTCTTCTCTTTGTGGTTTTCCAGTTACTTCAGACTTTCTAGTTCCAGAAACTCATCTGACATGTACCTGTAGGTCACAGAGGTTACCATGCTGTTCATGGTGTGGTTGGTCAGCCTAAAAAACTTTACAAAAACAAAATCTGTACCTGTATAAATGTTAAAGTACTTGTATAAATGTTCAATAAATTTTCTTATTGTCTAGGAATACGTTTGTAGTAATTGTATTATCCTATTGAGGGAATAAAACCTTTTGGGTAGATAGGGAAATTCTTGGAACCCCTAGCATGGGAAAAGGCCAACACAGGTACTTGAATCATGTCAGGGTGCTGTGTTCAAAGTTTTAGCTAGCAACTGTAAATTAGTGTTTAACCGCATCCTGATATTGCTTGCCAGTTCAGCAGAAACTAGGACACAAACAACTACCAGAAAGAGGAAATTAGGTGACTCATGGTCACAAGCCTTCTCCCCACTCAGGACCAAGGGCCAAACACTTGGCAACTCAAGAGTCTTGAGCTACCAAGCCAATCAGGCAAAAAGGATCCAGAAACCACCATTTGGAAGGAGGATTGAAAATATACTCCTTCCATTGGCCAACAATCAAGAAAGGGAGGAAATTACTTGGGGATATAAGCCCAGGCAGCCCTAACCAGCAACAACAACCCCCTTGGGTCCCCTTCCACGTTGTGGAAGCTTCACTTTCACTTTGCTTGCATTGCTGCTCACTCTCTTGGTTCCGTGAACTCTTGTTTGGAGCTGTCACACTCACTGCGGGGCTAAGGCTCTCTGCTTGATTCTTCAAGGAAGGGAAGCTAAGAATCTGAGCCTGGAGACCAAGCTTGGCATGGAAGAAGGCCCTTTGCAGGGCCATTCTTGAACCCAGCAACTGCATTTTTGGCAACACTGTGATATTTTAGTGCATTTGAACTAAGTTGAATTACTGACATTTTAGTTTTTTAGTATTCTAATGGCTACATTTGCTTATCAAAAGTTAAAATTTAGATTAATTGATTTAAACCAGTAGTTCTCAGTTATGAACTAAATATCTCCAGGGCACACTTTTCAGTAACTGGAAATACTTTTTCTTGTTTGCACAAAGGGGAAGGTCCCACTGACATTTGTAGGTAGAGGCCAGATGGTGTTTTATACTTCAAAATGCATGGGGCAGCCCATTACAACAAAGCATTGTCCTGCCCAAATTGTCAGTTATGTCAGGGTTGAGAAACTCCAATCTAAACATAAAAATAATATGAATAAAAATGTTAAAGAAAATACACATAAATGCATTGTTATTTAAATTAGTAAATATTATGGGTGTATAATAGTTATCAGATTTATGCTTATTCAAAGGCAAATATAGATGTATATGAGAGATAAAACACAGAAATGTACATTTTTAATAGATGTCAGCATTTTTTATGAAACATTATTTATATCAGAAATGACAGTAACAAATAGGCAAGAAATTTGTGCATGTAAATGGCATACCCATGTTTGAACTTACAGATTAAGTGTAAAATGTGTCTCATGAAATGTCATGGGTGGAGATGGATAGAGGCCTGCATCATGGGTAGTAAAAGAATTTACTGAAACAGCAGTGAGTTAAATAATGCAAGTTTATTAGAGAGAAAGTGCATTGCAAGGAAGCAACAGGCAACATGGCAGAGAAGGGGATGTTTACAAAGAGGCAGGGGCTGGAGCAAAGTTTTATAGGGTCATGGTACTTGGACTACATGCATGGAGTGAGGTATGTGGGAACAGGATATTGTGCCACTGGATTTTTTGTGGTTAGCTGTCTCAAAATAATTGTTCTCCGCCACCTGGGGTCCCTTCTTCTTTGTTGTTAACTTATCTAATTGCTCTCTCTCAAGTGGAGTCCCTTCCTCTTTGTTGTTAACTTGTCAGGACTCCACATGAGATATTTAGCAGTCATTTGTAATACAATTTACTGTGGAGAGCTGTGAAATGGGAAGGTTATATTTTTCTGTTGGTGAAAAGAGAAATAGGAGATTGCTTCAAAATGGGGTAGGCTACCATAAAGAAATGAAAATATTGGAAGCTTTATGCTTTCAAATGTGTGCTTGACACTTCCAATGACCTTGATTACATTTTGTTTACTCTGCCCTTAAATTTATTAAATCTATAGAGTTCCAGTTGAGTACACATATATACTCTAGCTTTTCTGTAACCACTGTTACTGAAACCATGGTACTGAAATCATCTTGTTTGTTAGAATTCTGTAGATTGTCAAATAAACTCTAGAAAATGTGGGTATAATTGCAAGTTGATTCTCAATAAATATCAACTGATAATGGTTCCTGGAAGCATTTTAATATTTTATTAGATTGAGACAGTTTGAAATTTAAAGGCAACTTGAACTTGCTTGCTTGAAGTCACAAAATACGCATTCCAAATTTGAAAGAATGGAGGTAAGAAAGGAGCAGCTTAGAAAGAAACTGGTGTTTTCAAATATTATAGTATTTAAACCTTACTGTAATTATTTTAAGGATATTATCATCATTATATAAAAAGAAATGAGACTAATTGTTGTCAGTGTCCTTCAGCTCCTAATTAGGGAGGTAGCTAGAGTTCAGTTTCTTTGAAATAAAAGTTACTGATCTTTCCTCATATCACGCTTCTCCTTTTTGACAGAAGTCCTAATGCAGACTTGATGAATGCAGAGGATGGAGTGCAGTAACATGTTAAGAATATACATAGACTATTCCATTAAAATACACCTTTAAATTTGAAATATGTAAAATAATAAGCTAGTGTAATTAGAGAATTTAAAATCTTTATATTTTATTTACCTTGGCAAGATTTTTGGAATCTAAAAAAATGTATCACATCCAAGTAGTATTTTACATTTTGACTTTTTGCATTATTTCCTTATCTGTAGAGACCCTTAATACTGCTTATTTTTCCAAAGGTATAATCACATCATATATTTCTTCATGTCAAATTTTAATTCAAGTATCAAATCACCATTTTAACCAACTCTTCCTTGCGTTCCTGGATACCAATCAGGTTTAATCACACTGAGTTAGAATACCTAACCACTATCTTAATGAGTGAACCTGCTTTTTTATTGTGGCTGGATGTCTTGGTTTGCCAGAAAACCTTGGCTTTATCATTTTAAAAGTTGGTTCTGACTTCTTAAAATGTTATTTGAGTTATTTGTTTGATTGTTCATTAAAATAGTATTATAAATACAGTTTAGCTTCCAATTACACATTTTCTTTGTGTTAAAGACTAGAATATCTCTGACTCATTTCAATAAAAAGAGAAATTATTAGAGTATATAAAATATAGGAACATTTATATATTTATTTATTGAGAGGGAGTCTTTCTCTGTCTCCCAGGCTGGAGTGCAGTGGCATGATCTCAGCTCACTGCAACCTCTTCCTCCCAGGTTTAAACAATTCTCATGCCTCAGCCTCCTAAGTAGCTGAGATTACAGGTGTGTGCCACCATGCCTGGCTAATTTTTGTATATTTTTGGTAGACGCTGGGTTTCACCATATTGGCCAGACTGGTCTCGAACTCCTGACCTCAAGTGATCCACCCACCTTAGTCTTCCAAACAGCTGGGATTATAGGCCTGAGCCACTGTGCCCAGCCAGGAATATCTTTTTAGAGTAAAAAAAGTGATTATTTTTGGTTTATATAGTGATAAGACATTTTGATACTTTCAACTTATTTTCTGTGTTGTTTTAAAGACTTCCTCTCCTAGATAACAATGAGAGATAATTTTGTAACTTTGCTGATTCTGCATCAATTTTCATGGTTTTTGAATGGTAGCTTACTACCTAAGACTGTACAAATAAGAATAATCCTGAGAAATTGTTTTATAATAAAGTTTTATGAAATCCAAGGTTAAAGAACTTTAAAATGGTAACTTTACTGACTGCATAGAAAGTGACTAAGAAACATGCAAAGTGGTGAACATCTTTCTGTGTATATTGGGCCAAATTGTTGGATGAGATGAATGAAGTGCAAAATAAGGAGGATGAATTGATAAGGAAGGAGGAAAGGGAAATAGTTCAACTCTATGAACTCAAACTGATATGTTTTCTGCTACAGGAAACATTTCCTAATTTCTCTAAAAGGAATGCCATTATGGTTTAAAATAGGTTTATGGGATGTTAACTTTTTTATTCCAAAACACCTTGTATTTAAGGTCAAATGTTTTGCTTATCTTTTAAATGAGAATAAATAAATGCCACAAAAGCATTCTTTTTATAATGGTCTTTTCAAAAGCATGCAAATCAAAAGGATCTACAAACACTGTGTTAATGGGAGGACCAAATTCTGCCTTCATACTGATGAGTGCCTTATAATCAATAGAGCTAAAATGGTTATGACTGAAGAGTTTTTTTTCTTTTCTTCTCTCTCCCTTTCTCCTTCTTTTCTCTCCCCTCCTTTCTTCCTTCCCTTCTTGTTTTCTTCCTTTCTCCCTTCCTCCCTCCTTCTCTCTCTCCCTCCCTTCTTCCCATTCTTTCTGATTGCTAAGAATACAGATAACCTCTACTTGTTAAAACAGTTACTTTAATTTGAGGGAAAAACGTGATATTTCTACTCTTAAAAAAGTATGTAAGCAAAATCTGTTCTAAATTCTTCTTAAGTTCCAGATTATTGATTTATATTTCAAAATAAAACATGGGACCTGTGGGAATATGTTATGATTTTCTTTTCTCTTTTTAAAAAATAGTCATTTTACTTTAGAATAAAAATTCACCAAACAAGATCCTTTCTCATAAAAAAATTTTATTTATAACTTTCCTTATCAAAAATATATCTTCATTTTCATAAATTCCTTCAAATCTCTCTCCCCTACTTACTGGTTTCTTATTACCTTTTTTCATAAATAACCTTTTCAAGCCGATAACTTGAATTATACATAGGTATTTTTTCCAATAACTCAGAAAATTCAGCTAACAACATTAAATTAGTCTTAATTATAAAAGAAAGCATACAAACCAGAATTATTTCATTTTGGCTGGGTTTCTATGCCAAACTTTGACACTCAAAATATCCAGCAGAGACAGATATAAAACAGACAAAAAATGTATGCTGACAATTCTGAAGAATTTTCTATTTTTATTAATAATTTTAAAGCCAGCTTCTTTGTTAAAAATTTCATTAAGTCGTGTGAACTTGAAAAATACTTTGGGCTTAATTTGTAAGTGCTCTTTTGTTTTTATAAGCCAATTTGGTAGACATAACATGTAATAAATATACATACATAAATACTTCTAGACATGTATACATACACTTAAACAGAGATCCAATAGTTTTACCTCAGAACTCTAGCCATGTGATAGTAATACAGACTCACCAGTTTAGAGTCTACATTTTGCTTGCCCAAATAGGTAATGCAATAAAGACTGTGAACCAACATTTTGTATAAAACAGTTTCCAGCCAGACACAGTGGCTCATGCCTGTAATCCCAGCACTTTGGGAGGCTGAAGCAGGTGGATCATGAGGTCAGGAGTTTGATACCAATCTGGGCAACATAGTAAAACCTTGTCTCTACTAAAAATACAAAAAATTAGCCAGGTGAGGTGGTGTGTACCTGTAATCCCAGCTACTTGGGAGGCTGAGGCAGGCGAATCGAGTGAACCTGGGAGGCGGAGGTTGCAGTGAGCTGACATCACACCATTGTACTACAGACTGGCTGACAGTGCAAGATTCCATCTCAAATAAACAAACAAACAAAAAAATCACCATGGCAGTTTGATTTTTCAAGGCCCAACTTCCTCAGACTCCAAAGAGCACTGGGTTCCAAATGTACTACAGAAGAACATCACCTGGAATCTACTAACCAGATCCAACCCTGTTAAGTATAGCAGCGTAACAGCCTAAATACCCAGAACTCCATCCCACTTTCTCATTCAACAGCAAACTCCAGATTCCAAAGAATGTTGTGTCCAAACAGTGTTACAAAGAAGATCATTTTACAAAATTCTAATTTCCCATAACTGTATCAGACACACACAGCCATCAAAACACAATCCAACTGCTGCAGCGACAAACTCCAAGTGTGTCCAAATGGAAACAGTGTGTGCTTCCTCTCTCCATCAGTTGGGCTTGATCAACTGCAAACAAAAAATTCACTAGGAATTTCTCAATTGAGAGGAGCCCATCCCACTATCTGGTACCCACAAAAGACATTCACTTCCCTGAACACACACAACACACAATTACAAGCACATTCCCAAGTGTATCCATACAGAAACAGACAGGGTGCTTTCTTCTCTTGGTCAGTTGGGCTTATTCAACTTGGAAATGGAAATCCCTTTAAAATCTTCCCAAATTGAGAGGAGCAGATCATGCTGTCTGGGCCCACAAAGGATGCTTACCTATCCAAGTAGCTGCTTCAGCTCCAGATGTTACATTCCAGCTAGCAGAAAGAAGAATGAGATGAAGAATTCCCTGGCTGCATTTTAAGAAAGATGCTGGGAAACTAACACTTGACATATCTGCTGGCCAGATCTCAGTCATATGACTGTAGCTAGGAGCAAGAGAAGTAAGGAAATGCAGCCATGAACCTCCATAGCCCTCCACTGCTGTGGGAAAGGGGGGATAGAGATTAGGGAAGAGGGAGTGGTTTTCCATGTTTATTTCTTCATTTTTGCAGTTTCAGACATTTTCTGTTAAAGTGCTATGAAATGTAGGATTGGGATTGCTTATATCCATTAAATCTCATGTCTTGCTCCTCCTTCTCACCATTTATGTTTCTTCCCCATATTTTTTAAAATTAAATCTCTATTTATTGTTCACTATTATTTTTACAGAGTAAAGATTGGTCACAGGTGTTCTGTATAGTTTTATATTTCATTTCTCATACAAGTTTTGGTATTCCTGGACATAATAATGTACTTTTCATTTACTCACTTGTTTCTATGCCTATTGTTGATTTGTCTTTCAATTATTCAAATAAAAGAAAAACTCTCATAATAAAGTTTAATATATCAGATAATATCATTTTTTTTCTGGAAGCCACCTGGAGGCCTCTGTCCTCTTGCTTTATTCAACACTAGACATTCTCTAGGCCTGTTAAACAGCTGTCATTCCCCTTCATCCTGTGAAGTCCCTTCCAATTTTACTTGTAAAGACAAACCTTTTTGGCAAATGCTGTCTTTTCTTCTAGCTTCAATTATTCCTTAATATTTCGGGCAGTATTTCTCTATAAACTTCTAGGAATTTGTAAATTTTTTGCAACCTTGAATATAAAAATATGTCTTTTATTTTACCTCTCACATTTAATTATTAGCTTGGCTGGTCATAGAATTCTAGAGTTTAAAATAGTTTTATCTTGGAATTTTGTTTATTTTTTAGGTTCCAGGTTTTTCTGGAGTTTGATGCCATTATAATTGACAATTCTTTAAAAGTGCCTATTTTTTTTTTTTAACTGTATTCTAGAAGCTCTTACGTTTTTTTTTTTTTCCTAGAGTTCTGAAACTTCACAATGATATACTTCTATAAAAGCTTTTTCCATTCATTTTATTGCCATTTGATTGGCTTCATCAGTGTCCAAGTCATATCCATGTGTATAAAATATTACTTTATTATTTCAATAATTACCTTGCTTACCATTTTTCAGAGACTCAAACATTAGCATTCTTCTTCTGGAATTCATAGTAGTTAAATATTGGCTCTCCTAAATTGATTATCTGATTTATTCTTATATTTTCCAGTTTCTTTTTTTTTTTTTTTTTTGGTTCTCCTTTTTAAGAAGATAATTTTTTCAACTTTGTCTTCCAACTCTTCTACTGAATTTATACTTCTTCTACCAAAATTTTAAGTTCCAATAACTTTTTGTTATCAAAGTATTTCTTTGTGTTCTTTTACTATTTTAATAATTGAATATTCTGTTATTTTTGGGGGGGCTACTGATTATTAAAACTTTTGTATCCTAACCATTTATGTAACCTTTCTGATTCTTCAAAAACTTCATTTTGATATTTTTGTTTTTGTTGCTGCCTTTCATTTTTCACAATGGAAACTTTTCTAAACTGTGTGCTGTCTTCATATTTAAGAGTGAGACAATAAAATGTTCATTCAAAGTTGTGCTTTAGGCTTCATACAGGATGAAATTTCTTGTTACTGAGGAATTTCAGTGTCTATGTCATTTTCTAAAGCTTAGTATAAACTTTCACTCTCCCATCTGGTGGCGGAATGGGTCAAAGTCTCACAGCCTGTGTTCCTCGAGCCTGATGATAGAGAGGTAAATGAGGATCTTGTAGTTCGATTTGCACTTAAATTTCTGTCTTCAGTAACATGCCTCATGTTGTCTTCTGCTGTTCAGAGCCTTCACAAAATATAAACATCTTGGTGTCATCTAGGATTGAAAAGGAGGTAGCCATGTTGGTATGTGGGTTTGGAGAGGGACTTTTTAGAGATCTAATGTCTTTAGGCTCAAGATAATCAATATATTTTTTATTCACCAGCATGTAACTGCCTGATGGGTTCTTCTTGCTCTGCACAGACAAAGCCAAGTCACTGAGTTTAATTGATACAAAGCTGGCTACACCATGTGGGAGACAGAATTATTATGCAAATCAGTCTTTCCAAAAACTCAAAGGCTAGAGTTTTTCAAGGACACTTTGGTGAGCAAAGGGATGGTGGTGTGGAAAATTGTTTTTTTCTGGATGGGGGACAGGATAGCTGGTGGGTCTGGGTGGAGCCATCTCTCCAAACATGCAAAAACCTGCAAAAGAGATCTCAAGTGGCCAATCTTAGGTTCTACAATAGTGATGTTATCTGCAGGTAATTGGGGGAGTTATAAATCTTGCAGAACTCCAGAATAGTGGCTGGCAATTGTATTCAGGTTCCTCATCCTCCTAATGTATCAGTGATTAATTAGCTTTACAAAGGTAGGTTAGTTTTGAGGAAGGGTTATTGTTATTTAAATTATAAACTAAGTGTCTTCCAAAGTTAGCTTGGCTCAAGCCCTAGAATAACTAAGACAAGTTTGGAGGTTAAAGGCAACATGGGGGTTGGTTGGATCAGATCTCTTTCACTGTGAAAATTTTCTCACTGTTGTAATTTTTGCAAAGGTGGTTTCAAGGGCACTTGACTTTTCATCATTGCCTTTAGTGATTCCCATTGCTGCCTCTGATTCTTAAGCTTCCCTGGACCTTTGAGTTGCAAATCTTTTGCTCTTGCAAGCTTCCTTCCCATTGTATGCTCTTAGCAGAACTCAGAAAGCTGAAGCACTCAGTTATTATTATTCATCATCATTTTATTTTCCAAAACTGTATTGAACTCTTTTGTCTGCTGTTAATGTCTCTTCCATTATCTCTGTGTATTCAGCTTAATGTATCTTTTAAAATTCTTTGCCTTTTATTTTAGTGATATTTCAGCAGGCATGAAGATAACACATTTCTTCAACCTATGTTTAATTGGAAGTTGATTACACATTAAGTATGCAAACTTTAATAATCTATGTTTTTTATGGGTGTAAAACATTATGGAATTTAGAAGTATTTTTTTTCTATTCAATTTTACTACCTCTTCCTGTATTTGCCTTCCTAATTTACTCAGTGGATCATATACTTACTCAGTATGCTTGTACTCAAAAGTTTTGATCTTTTCCTTACCTATCATTATAGCCCTGTTTTTATTACTGTTTCTGATGATATATTATTTTGCCATATTTTGGCGGGGGGTTGGATTTACTAGAGGTTTATCTATTTTATTTTCCTTTTCTAAGAAACTGCTTTTGGTTTTATTTCTCATTTCTAGTTTCTTTTTTAAAAAACATGTATATGTAGCCACCCAACAGGTTCACCTTGCCAGTTGCCTAGATAGAGCCAATTCATTGAGATAGAGGAATCGCAATAGAGAATGAGTTACTCATGCAGGTCTCGCTGTGCTGGAGACCAGAGTTTTATAATGACTGAAATTAGTTTCCTCAAGAATTTGGGGATTGAGATTTTTAAGGATAATTTGGTAGGTAGGAGCCAGTGAATTGGGAGTGCTGACTGGTTGCGTTGGAGATGACTCGATATGGAGATGAATTCTCCATAGGGTTGGAGATGACTGGTTGGATTGGAGATGGCTCCCTGTGGAGATCAATCCCTATGATTTCATAGGAGTCAATGCTGTCTTCTTGCACTTAGTTCTTGGGTGGGGAGCCACAAGACCAGATGAGACTATTGATCTGTGTGGTGCCAATTTATCCATCACATGCAGGGTCTGCAAAATATCTCAAGCACTGATTTTAGGTTCCAAGTAGTGATGTTATTTGCAGGGGCAATTTGGGGAAGGTCAAAATCTTGTCCAACTGCATGACTGCTAAACCATAATTTCTAATCTTGTGGCTAATTTGATAGTTCTACAAAGGTATTCTAGTCCCCAGGAAGAAGAGGGTTTGTTGGAGACAGACATGTTATTGTCTTTATTTCAAACTGTAAATTAAATTACTTCCCAAATTGGTTCGGGCTATGCCCAGGAATGAACAAGGCCAGCTTGGAGGTTAAAAGCAAGTTGGAGATGGTTAGGTCAGATTTCTTTCACTTTAATTTTTTTCAGTTATAATTTTGCAATGGTGAATTCATATGTATTTGTAAATGCATTTACTTTTTGCTTTATTGTAACGAATTCTTAACATGCAATTTTCTTAGGTTTATTTTGTGGTTTTATTCTTGATTATTAGTTGAATATTTATTTTTAAATTCAATAATAAATGTTATATGTAAATTTTTGATGCTGCAAAAGTAGCACTTGAATATAAATTTAATTTTCCCAGAAATGTAACTTTACTTTCTGCAGAAAGGGTGCTCCCATTAGCTATCTGGCCACAAGAGGACACTGAACAAAGCAGGCAGCGCCATTTATACCTAATGCATCTGCCCTACTGCTGTGTCCTGATTGTATTGGCTGGAACTGTACCTCACAGTCTAGGCTGTATGCGTTTAGCTAACAACTTAAAACTTTCCTAAAGAGGGAAAGGCAGATGAGAATAAAGGATAAGAGGAAGTAACTTGAGTAATGCTTACAGAAGTAATAACATTTCCAAATAAGGAAGGGGGGAATAAGCTATGATCTAAGACTTTCCTGGGCTTGTCCAGGCATGTCAGGGCAAATATCTAGGCTAAAATATATGAACTAAGAATACTGGATACACTTATTTGTTCATTATGACAAACAGCTACTTTAAGATTATTAGCAAAAGCTTTAAACTAAGTTATCCTTCAAAGAAACTATTATTTATTCTTAATAAGTAAAGAAGAAAGCTTTGAAGAGAAACTGTTATTTATGCTTATTTTCTACAATAAATAATAAAGCTTTTAAATTTTCTACTAGGATATAATAAAATAAGTGTTTTGTTAGGAAGCATTCTTCCCATTATTAATTTCTCTGTTGTATATCACTACACTTTCTAGTTAATTTATTGCCTCAGATTACAAAAGTAATGCAAACTTGTTTTAAAAATAAATATAGAAAAATGATTGTATTAGTTTGGTACAATAGTAATTGAAGTTTTTGCCATTTAAAAGTAATATCAGAAATTGCAATTAGTTTTTACCAGCCTAATATATTTTTAGGGAGGATGCAAACAATAAAAGGTATAAATAGAAAATGGCATAGTCTGAAGCTGTAAGAACTACTATGAAGCCAGACAGAGAAAGATAAAGGGTTAGGGAATGACAGGAGGGGTGGGGAAGACATGCTTAGCTATGGTGCTCAGAAAGGACCTAGGAATGTGACATTTGAAAAGATGGCTGATGGATATCCCTGAGCAATGTGAGCATTTGGGTGTAGGGGGTTGTGAGGCAGAACTAAGGAAATGGGTCAGTGTAAAAGTCTCTAGTAGAAATTAGGTTATTTGCAAAAACAACCACGTTGATGTGAAATAAGTAGAGAGGAGACAAAAATGTTCTTAGATGAGAGATAAAAGGTGATTGAGGGCAGATTATTTGACAATCCATAGAAATCTGGGCTTGAAAACCATCTATGGATATTGAGCAGGAGAGGGAATCCTCTGACTTAAGTATGGTAAGTGTGTTTGCTATTGTGCAGACTAGAGACCATGCTTAAGAAATAAAGCAGGGTCACAGGTAGGAGAATATTTCAGTAATCTAGGAGAGTGATGATGAAGGTGACTTTATCAAGTTTGAACCTACACTAGAGTCAAGTTTACCATCTGATTGTTAGGTAGAGAGGATTTGCTAATGAATTGAATTTGGGGCCTATGTGAAAGAGAATTAAAGTTATTGCTTAACTTTTCAGCCTGTGCTATGGTGCTTTTGTTTACTGAGAGAAAGGTGGATTAGCCAAAGGCAAAGTTTTGACTGACAGATAAATCAATAAATCTGTCTTAGATACTAACTTTGAATTTGTCCATTAAATATATCCCAGTGGAGAAGTTGCTTTGACAGTGGAATATAAGCATCTGGAGCTCAGGTGAGGGCCTCAGGCGAAGAAACAAATGAGCCATCAGTCCAGGGATAATATTTAAAACCATGGTCCTGAATAGAACTGCCTCCAGGGATTCTGTAGTGGTGTCTGCCTTTCTGTGTAAAGAAAGGCAGAACAGGTCTAAGTAATAAACTTACACAATGATGCTGTTAGTGTGAATTGATTGCCATTTGGGAATTGATCATTATATCTGGAAAGTTGATGTAGTTGGTGATTTCAACAAAAGTTAAATGATGGGAAGCAATATTGACCAGAATAAAGAGACTGGATAATCAGGAGCCAGCAAGACCCCTTTTGGGAAGTTTTCTGTGAAATAATGCTTATATACATTTTACGGTCAACAGAGTATGTTATATTCATCTGTTTTTAGAGCAAAAAGTGGAAGTATGTAATTGGGTATATTTTTTCACTAATAGTTATGTGTTATAAATAATATACAATAAACATATAAATACAATAATGTAAAATATAGTAGAATGGATTATAAATATACTGGTTGTAGTTTTATAACTTACCCAATCTTAGATATTATATCTATATTTACAGATATAATACACATAAATACACTTATTTATGTATATATATGCATATGTGTGCTGTTTGTATCATTGTGGGGGCAACTAGCTGGGGCCGATGTTATGGGCAGTAAAGGAATTTACTTAGCTTTAGGTAAAGAAAGGAAGATATTTATTAGAGAAAGTATGAAGATATATTGCAATGTTGCAACAGACAGCACAGCAGAGAAGGGGCTGTCTGCAAAGAGGCAGGGGCCAGTGGGAAATTTTATAGGGTCATGCTGGAGGGGGCTATGTGTGGAACAGGTTGCTGTGCCTGTGGAATGAGGTGGTTGTACCCATAGGTTGTTTGCAATTAGCCTTCTCTCAAAGCAGTTGTTCATTGTTCTCCCCAGTGCAGGGCTCTCTCTGACCTGAGGCTCCTTGCTCATAGTTGCTTACTCATTAGGACTCCATATGTGTATAATACACATATCCATAAAGTCCGATATAATGAGAGAGATTAATTACAGTTATTCACAATAATTTGGGTTATATTCATTTCTCCTTATGTTTTCTATATATATGGGATTATTGATTCACCACATTTGATCTGTAAACTGTATACAGGTTCCACTAATGTTTCCTAATTTTTGACATTTTAGTACTGATATCAAATGTCAGTGTCATTCCTTTTACTCAGTGGCCATTGGGCTCTGAAATTAGGTCAGTCCCCTGGACCTCACAGTTCCTCTGATTCCCTCGGCAGGGGGGAAATAGCTCTGCTACATGTTCATTACGTAGGTGCTATAGCTAACTAGCAGTGTCCAGAGTCAGAAAACTCATCACTGTCTCTGCCCAATCATTCCTTAATCACCCAGATAACCCAGTTGTCTGTGTTATTCCCTACCCTCTACCAGGCCCCAGTTAATGTTCTCAGGCTCCCTCTTACCTCTCTGATGTTTCTAAAAACTCCTTATCTCTATTGCGGAGCCACAGCAGGAAATCTGGTATTTCACTTATTTGCTATTTCATCCCTGTCCTGGCCATATTTTCTCCCCATCCCACTGTCAGAAAGAAGGTGGTTTCAATTCCACTGTCAGAAAGAAGGTAGTTTCAGGATTTCCCCTTCCTCTCTGTGATATTTTACTTCTACCTTGGACATAAAATTTATTGCTTTAATGTCTTTGGTAAAAAGAGCCACACATGGTGAAATAATCTCTATGATTTGAGCCATTATTTGTGTCCTTTGTATGTCAATCCAAGGTAGATGGTTTTAGAAAGGACATTAGTTTAATTTTCAAGACTTAATATTTCTTCCAAATTTTATTTTGGTTTTCTACAGAGCGTATTAAGCTAATGAAAATTGAGCTTCAGGGTCACTCACTTGAATGGGCCTTTCTAAGGCCCTGGATAGAGCTGTAACACTCTGTTCACGTAATTATATGTTTTTGTGGATTTTTTTTTTTTTGCAAAAGTGCATTCTTTTTGTATCATTTTTATTAAAGAGAGATAATGTTATATAAGTGTCAGACTCCATAAAATCTGGATATATCCTTGGATAAGTTAATTGTTTTTTTCACTCCCTCCCTCTCTCCCTCCCTTTCTTTCTTCCTCCCTTTTTCCCTTCCTCCCTTCCTTCCTTTTGAAACAGTTTAGGGTCATTGGTCATGTTGTCTTGTGTGTTATCTGATCCTTGTGGTCTCATGACTGAGAATTTTAAGGAGCATGTATATGGATGCCAGAGTGAGGTTAGTAGCAAAAGTTTAATAAGTGAAAGAAGAAAACTCTTCACAGTAGAGGGGTCCTGAACAGCTTTATGTTTTACAGTGGAATGCAAAAGCTTTTATAAGAAACTCCTCTCATCTCTGTAGCTGTTTGAGTAACTTTTCTTATCTGAAAAGCTGTCTGTACAACTTCTCCATCTTTATAGTCGTGGGATGTCTCTAGGTATGCACAAAGCATAGCTTTTCTTGTTTGTATAATTGTGGGTTTGTTTTACGTCAGTTCCCCTCTCCTTCCTGTGCAAGCTACTGTGAAACCTGCCATATTTATGTCTGAAACTGGGAAGAAATTTTTACCTGGGAGACCACTAATTACAAAAAGAACAAAAGGCTTCTGTGGTGGACTTTATCTGACTGGCCTGCTTATCTGTATAGCGGCAATCTGAGTTTTCTGCAGGCTGCTGTATTTTTGCCTGTAGCTGTGATTTATCAGGGCTGCTTTTCCGATGACTAACCTTAGTTCTCTGCCTGATTTTCCTTTTCTTCTCCCTCATTAACCCCCTTCAGGAGTAGAGGGGTAGAACTCAGTTGCACAACAGATGAATAATGTACTTGAACACTGATATTCAGTGAAAGCAGACTAGGAGGCCAGGCCACTAACTGAAAGAGTTGTAGCAGCTGTGCCGATCTGTCAGCCAAGCTCACACTTATTTATTACAGATTAAATGACAAAGGTTTAGAGTAAACACCACTAGAAGGTAATGAACTATTCCAACCCCCTGAGTAGAAAGTAGTCATGCACCATGGATGGTCAAATGTTAGTCTTAGGGCCACATGAGTGCACACGCTATTTAGATAAACTCTCTTACCTTCCATTGTTATTTACCCTTGCTTTTTTTTAGTTACAAGTGCTTCTTTTTTTTTTTTTATTGCATTTTAGGTTTTGGGGTACATGTGAAGAACATGCAAGATTGTTGCATAGGTACACACTTGGCAGTGTGATTTGCTGCCTTCCTCCCCATCACCTATATCTGGCATTTCTCCCCATGCTATCTCTCCCCAAGTCCCCACCCCCTGTACCCTTGCTATTAGCTTAAGGTAAAGAGGATTAGGCTGCCTTCAGCCATAACTCTATCCTGTGGCTTTTGTAAAACCTTCCAGCCTTCCAAGGAGGTTTGTGTCTATTTTCTGTAACTTTACAATTTCTCCTACCATCCTGACTGAACCCCCACAACTCCCCCTTTTTTGTTTTCTGCATCAGGCTCTGTTGACTGAAGGATGTATCATCGGGTCTGTCAGGTGAGGCAGTCATTGCTTTTATTACTCCTTTGCATCCTTGAATTAGCAAATGACATAAGACAATCATGAGTATAATTAGCAATATATTTTTTTTTCCAGTCAAAGAATGACCTGTAGTGTTACTTGGCATCTCAGTTCACTGTATGCCATTACCAAGGAACGCCAACAGGGGTGTGTTAATTTCTCATAGGTAAGCAGTCGCATTGTTAGAAGCTGGGAATGGGGTGTTTGTCTAAGTAACAGGGCAGAAGAAAGACAGGTTTGGAAAATGGGCTCAATAGAATGTGGCAGATATAGGTAGCAGGCAAAGTGAGATAAAAAAGGAACAAATTATCTGGAGTGAATGGTGTCTTGTCCAGAGCAGGTTTCACTCAGCCTCCTGTGTTGTCTTCTTCAGCATTCCCCAGGTGATGTCTGAGGTCTGTTTTGTCCATGGAAGCTGCGGTGTCTGGGGCTGTGGGTCCTGTAAGTTCTCTCTTAGGCTGGCTTATGTTTTTTCTTCTTTCCATTTTTTGATGAGGACATTGTCTGCAGGCTGATGCTGGTGTACTGCAAATTCTAGGGGTGGTGCCTGTACTAAGAGACCTTTTATAGTCTTTGTCAAAAATTAGGTTAGTGCTTTTATGAAAAACCTGCTGTGCTTTATTTTAATGTCTAGTTAACAGAAAAACTGAATGATACTTCTTTAACTTCAGCCAATATGTTTACACACTTTTTTTTTTACAATTATCATTTTAAAACTTGCTTAGACCTTCAAAAAAGAATTTATACAATATTTCTTGCATGAATTCCTTTTTAGAACTTTTTTCATGACTTTCACAATCTTCGACATGCCTTAACTTTCTGATATTTTTCTATAACCTTCCTTACTAAAGGTGTGTTCTTGCATCTATAACTTTTTAAACATTTATTTCTCTTCTTTCTTCTCTCTCTCCTTGTCTTACTTTTTTGTGTTTCTTTCTGATCTCTGTCTCTTCTAGTCTCTCTCTTACTCATTCTTTCCCTCTGTCTTTCCAATCTTTCTGTTTCTATCTGATCTCGGAAGCCAAGCACAGTCAGGCCTGGCCAGCACTTAGATGGGAAGACCGCCTGGGAATACCATAACGTAAGACAATCATGAGTATAATTAGCACTAGGGGGTGCTGTAGGGTCAGCTTTTTCATTTCTGGTGCGAGATTGGGTCCTAGCCACACTGTTGTGAGGTTTGATGCAGGATGCTGGAATTTAAAGAGGACCTGAGGGGGTGTGAACAAAAATATATCCTTTTCCCTATATTAGCAATTCATTTGGACTATGCCATTCATTACTGTTTACATCTTTCCATAAAACTGCATGTTTATGTATTGAGAGGTTGCAGCAAAGCGCTTTTCTACAGCTGATTGAAATTTGTCATCTAAATTTAAAAAATTAAAGGAAAATAAGGCTTGTGCCAATAGTGTTGCAGGGTTCTTATCAATACTCCCCCCCCCCACTTTTTTTTGAGCACAGTTTTAAGGGTGAAGTGGGTACGTTCTACTATCACCTGTCCTTGGGGGTTATATGAGATGCCTGTGGAATGTTGGATGTTCCACATATGAAAAAATTGTTGAAATTATGAGCTGGCATAAGCTGGACCATTGTCAGTTTTAATTTTTGTGGGCCGCCCCATAAACACAAAAGTTAAGAGAAGATGTTTAATAACATATCGGGTGGACTCTCCAGGAAAAGCATGAGTGCTAACTAAATGTGAATTGGTATCAATGGATACATGTACATATCTTAGTTTTCCAAATTCAGGAGTATGTGTAACATCTATTTGCCATAACTGATTAGGTTCTAGTCCTCTAGCATTACCACCTGTAGAAGAAGGGGACATGCCTGTGAGCTGGAATCTAGGCACTGCAGGATTTATTTAGCTAGTCTCTGGGTAAGTTGAAATTGTTTAGATAAGTTTCTCCAATTTTTGTGGAAAAATTGATACAATTAGGTGGCTTGATCAAGCAGTGACATCATAACCTGAATGGGCTGCTTGTTCCTTGCTGTAAGCTGATAGACCACACAATGAGCTATGGGCTCAACTGTGCGTGATAAAAATAGGAGGTGTGTGTTGATCTAGCAATTGATGAAGTCAAAGAAAAAGTGCACACAGGGTGGGCTCAAGAGTAGACTTTATGAGGGCTGTTTCAAGCTTCCACAGTAAATAAACAGATTAAGCAGAGTCACTAACATTGTTAATGGGCTGTGTGGAAAAAGTTTCCAAGGCCAGTATCAGGGCCCCAGTCTCAGCTTTCTGAGTGCTAGGAAATCCAGATCCAGTGAGTGAATTATGTTGTCTCCACCAGACCACAGCTTTTCCTTGTCTACCCAAACCATCAGTAAACACTGTTAAAGCATTATGAACTATTTTTGTAGGTAAGATCACAGAAGTATGAGATTAAAACTAAAGGAGTTTATCAGCAGGAAGGGCATGCTCTATTTGCCCTGTGTAATTGGAGAGGGCTATTTGCAGGTCCAAAGAGAGGGGCATTACTGCTTCAAATTGCTTTTTATTTAAATAAATTCTTATGACATCAGGGTCATAACCTAGCAACTGACTGCATTGTCTGCAGCCCAAATACATGACTTTACCAATTAACTGGACATAGGGAAATACTGTTTTAGTCCTGGCATGTGAGCAAGAAAGCCATTCTAGAAAGTACAGTCCTTGGGTCATCTGTCCCATTAATCCTCTAGAGGAGTGTTTTGTGAAAAAAGTAAACAATTGAATTGAATACTGTGAATCAAAGTGATCTAGTTGCCTTTGAGAGATAGCTTGTTCTATTTATGCAATTTCCCTTTTTGTTGCAGGGGTTAAGAATCTGGGAGAATCTAGGGCTGTATTGCCTTTTAAGATAGAAAACAGGTTTTGCAGCTTTTAAGTAGGAAGGCCCAAAGTGGAGCAGAGCCGTTTATATCTTCCAGTAATTTTTGATAATTATTTAAGGGATGTAAGTTGCTAGTATTTAATTTAACCTTTTGAGGTCTTACTGACTGGGTAGCTAGTATGTACCCAAGGTATTTCCAAGGAGAGGACATCTGTACCTTTTTTTAGGTGCAATGATCAAACCTCTTATCTGTGTATTTTTTACAACAGAGGTTTATAAATTTAAAAGTATGGGCTCTGTTGGGGCTGCCAGTCATATATCATCCATAAAATGAATAATCTTAGAATTAGAAAATTATTTTCTACTGGGGAGCAAAGCCTGATCTACATGATACTGACACATGGTAGGACTGTTGAGAATTCTCTGAGAAAGCACTATCCAGTGAAAGCGGCAAGCCGGCCTTTCATTATTAATAGCTGGTAATGTAAATGCAAATTTTTCTCTGTCCTATTCTGCAAGTGGAATAGTATAAAAGTAGTTTTTAGAGTCAATAACAATTATAGGCCAATCTTGAGGAATCACCATTGGGGAAGAGAGCCTGTGCTGAAGAGGTCCCATAGGCTGTAGATTAACATTAATAGAGTGTACGTGATGCAAAAGCCTCCATTTACCAGACTTTTTTGGAATGACAAAAATGGGATAGTTCCAAGGACTATTAGATGGTTCGATATGTCCAGCTTTTAATTGCTCCTGAACTAATTGATGGACTCTTTGTAATTTCTCTCTCTTCAGAGGCCACCGTTCTACTTATATAGGATCTTAAGAGAGCCATGTGAGGGTAGGGGAAGAATAATAACAGTAGCCATTATCAGAAAGGGGTCTTTCAAATTCTTAAATTTTACTCAAATTTTAGCAGAGAACTATAATCTGGGACATTGCTTATAAACAAGGAGCACATGAAATTTTGCTGTGGGCCACCTGTGGAGCCAGAGGACAGTGGCGTGGGTCCCAGGGCAGCAGCCATGTTGCACTTGCATAGACACTGCTTTTTGTCTGCACTGCTTTTTGTTTGCACCACTTTCTCCTCCTGCCACCAGGTGTCTGGTGCCTGCCTGGGCAGTTCTTATCAGCTGGGGTGCCATGAACTGCCCTGTCACTGAGGCTTTTTTTTTTTTGTCCACTGACCACTTGGCTGAGTGGTTTCGGCATCTAATACCGTTTTTCTTATGTTTTTATAAGCTTTTAAAGAATTGGGTTTATATACTTGATTGCCTTGTGATCTTGCTTTACTGTGCAGGTTAAGAGCTCCCCTTCTAATGATGCTTGCTTAAGATAGGGTCACATAGATGTAGTGTGTCCCTTGTCTTTTTTCCAATTTATTGGAGGAGAAGGCTCAGGCAAAACCTCCATTTCCTCTTTGTTATTTTGGCCTGGTGATAGAGGGGCTGAAGGACTTGGGGGTGGTAAAGTAAGTGATGATTCCCCCTCTTTCCCTTTTTTAGGCTCTTCTGTGTATATTGGGTCCAGAGCCACCCTCACTAAAGCCCATAGCATTCAAGATAATATTGGAACCTGTTGCCCTTGTACAAGGTGTTGATTAAGAGTTCTTCCCACTTGAGAACACTTGATCCAATTATGCAGATTTTATAAATGTGCAATAAAAGTATTTGTTTAAAAAAAAAAGAAGAGTTCTTCCCACTTGTTTCCAGAGCTTGACATCTAGTGTGCCTTCTGCCAGGAACCATGTGTTATGGAAGACAACAGTTTGCATTAGGTCCCTTAATTGAGCCTGTGAAACAGGGTCTGCTGGCTTTAAGCAGCTCTTTCAATACTTTTATATACTGTTTCTGTTGAGTTAATAACTGTTGTCCCATGATGAAATCCTAGCCTGAACAATTCCCCCAAACTTGGAAATCCCATGTGGATACCAATGACTTACTGACTCACTGAATGCGCAGTCCTTTTCACCTTTGTTTATGGAGGTTCCACTGTGATGCTTTGTAGAGTTTGTCACGTTGAAATCACCACCTGCCGGGGTCTGTCCTGCAGACTCCTGCTGAACAACAGGTGAATAATGTACTCAAACACTGATATTCAGTCAAAGAGCAGACTAGGAGGGCGGGCCACTAACTGGAAGAGTTGTAGCAGCTGCGCTGATCTGCCAGCCAAGTTTGCATTTATTTTGCACAGATTAAATGACAAAGGTTTAAAGTAAACATTACTAGAAAGTAATTAATGATGCCGAACCCCCAAGTAGAAAGCAGTCATGTACCTGCAGGTGGTCAAAGGTTAGTCTTAGGGCCACATGAGTCAACAAGCTATTTAGATAACCTCCCTTACATTCCTTTGTTATTTACCCTTGCTATTAGCTTAAGGTAAAGAGGATTAGGCTGCCTTCAGCCATAACTCTATCCTGAGGCTTTTGCAAAACTGTCCAGCCTTCCAAGAAGGTTTGCGTCTATTTTCTGTAACTTTACAATTTCTCCTATCATCCTGACCGAACCCCATGGTCCTTGGAAGAATGGCATGTCCATTCGAGGTTCCATTTTCATCACTGTTTGGAGTTTAATAGCCTCTAGATGAGAGGAAACAATTCAAGTTATAGTATTGATTGAGTATACAGGGTCCAAATACAAGATATACAAGATAAAAAATATCCCAGTAAAGGAGCTAACCAGGTCCCAAAAGAAGACTGGAATCTTTCGAGAAGGGATTGCAGACATCTGGGACTGAAGCCTGTTCTTCTCTTAATATGGCAATGATTCTAGTTTAATTTTTAAGCAACTGTAAGGTTTCTTTCACCTGGCTAGAGATGTTTTGTTGATCCAAAAGGTACATGCTTTATTTAAGAGTGCACAGGTGCCCTGTACTTTGGCCATGAGGGCATCCAGAGTTTACCTATTTTGCATTACCACTGGGGCTAGAGAGTTTATGGATTGTTGTTGTGCCTCTCTGTCTCCTACTGTTGTCTTCCACCCTTGTTGCATCATAATAGAGAAGTTAGGTACTGATCTCTCAAGAAGAGAAATATTGGCAAATCAAAGTAGGCCTATGGCTATAGTATGTCCCATTCCTGGTTTTCCCAATATAGGATTGTGATATATGTGTCCTCCCCAGTTAGATCTCAATACAATGGCATGTAAATAATATACCTCTGTGTTTGGTGTACCCGAGATAGGGCACTTTCCAGAAATGAGCCCAAATTATGAATTCCACCAGATTATGTTGCCATGTTAGTAGAGTTTAAAAATAATAGATTGAGGACCATTGCCATTATAGTGCATGTTACCCTCCAATGCCTAGGGAGAATTAGGTGTAACCAGGAACCACAAAGAAAAGAAAGCCCTGTCCCTTGAAGGGAAGATTTTAGGTTGTGATGTGTGAGAGATGCAGCTAGTCTTTGCCCATTCTCATAAAGAGGTTTCCCTTATAACTAATGGGAGCATCTTTGGTACAGAAATAATCACACAAACTATAGTCATTTATGGTGCAATTTGGGGCTATACACACTAGGTGGGAAGTATCTTTCTGACAGATGGAGTTTTGGAAGATCATTGACGTAATATTTCCTGACCAGTATCTTAGTTGATTCTTACTGCAGGGGCTTTCAGTCCAGACCTCTTCTGTTTGCCCACAAATGTGTAGGTTGTTACTAGCATCAAATATCATACCAGGCCTGGGATTCTCTGAAGTGGCAGATTTTAGGAAGGACCATGTGTTATTTGTTATTCTGATGTAATACTGGTAAGAGGAGTTACCCAGGGGATGCCACTCAAATTTAGAATTCCAGTTAGGAGGTGTGGATGGGGTTTTTAAAGTTTTTCAACATTTTATCTCACATGTTAGATTAGCTTTCTCCTTTTTTTTTTTTACCCTCCAGACCTTCTCACTTTTAGAGATTGTAAATGTAATGTTGCAATATTTGAGACTTCCCAGGTATAGTACTTTTCTTCTGCTTTCAAAGCAAAGGGAGACATTTCCTATCACTCTATCAACTTTCCCTAGTCTAAGGATGTGTCTTATTCTTGGGGGGTGTGTCTTCCTGGGTGGAGTTAAAAGTATTCTATATCAAATTCCATTTACACTCAACAAGTCTTTGATAGTTAAGGGCAAAGCTATCAAACGGGACCCCAGGACTGTGAGTTGAGTTAAGAATCATCAGGAAGCCTCCCAGTTTCATTGTTATTAAACTGAAAAAATTGTTCAGGGAAAAACCCAGCAATTAATGTTGTATAGATGAGTTAAAACTCCCAAGGCTATTCCTTTCCATCTGAGACATAAAGATTGAATGCCTTTCCTATGGGAAGACTAAGGGCCAGTGCTTTAAGTAAGGCTTGCTTTAGCTGATTAAAGGATATTGGGGCCTCAGATTCCCAAATCAGAGAATGAGTTTTAGCTGCCTGAGTGTCCTTCATAAGGTAATATAAATGGTGAGCTATTTCACCAGACTTGGATATCTACAATCTGCAAAGGCCTCTAGTACCCCAAAATCTTCTTAGCTGTTTGAGGATTTGGGAAAGGGGAAAGGAGGTAATGGGCTTAATTCTTCCTTTGCCCAATGTTCTGGTTCCCTCTGACAGGACTAAACCAGGAGATAGAGAGGTCTGTTTCAATAAAGCTTCCCTCAGCCTTTCCATAAAGGCCAAGAAATTTTCATCTGGTTTTGGATCTATCATAGATAGCTTAGCATAATTAAGAGGTTTGATCCTAATCCTTTATAAGCATTCCAGTATGCACATTAGAAAGTGTCTTCATCCCCACTCATCTATAGGATCACTGGTATTCCGATTAGTATTCTCAAGGGGTACTACCTTACTCCCTATTGGAAATGGAGTTTCTTGTTCCTGTTCTTGTTCTCTAATCCCCTTTCCAATTTCTTCTAAGTTTTTTAGTTCCCCTTCTTGGATGAGGAGATTTTCTTTGGCTATAGGAGACATGTTGTTCATCCCCAAACTTTGCTGCTGCATGTAAGGTTGCCTCTTTCTCCACAGCAGTCAGGGTTTGGGTTAGAAGAATATAACGTCTCTCCATTTATGATCAAATATTTGAGTTAAATTTTGGAAAGCCTCTATATGTCTATCAGGGTCATCAGAGAACCTTCCAGGGTCTCCCTTTATTTGCCTAAGGTCTAGTAGTGAAAAGGGAACTTGAACCATAATAGCATTACATCCATTGGGCATTTTTTACAGGGGTAATAGCGATGTCAGGGGAATTGGAGGCTTTGGAATGTGTGGAGCTGGAGCAGCTGATGGTGTGTCTGGAGGGGACCCAAGATAAGGGGTGGGTTAGAGGGACTGAAGTACTCAGAAATTTTCTTTGATGGTTTTCCAGGAATTGTTTCTCTGATTTTGGGGAATCATCCTCTATGTGCCTGCCTGATATGACTGCTAAAAGAGCTGGATCATTTGTGCAATGCTTTCAAAAATCTGGGTTTTGTCAAAGGGCAAAGAAAGCATGTACATAGGGAACCTCAGATCATTTGCCATCCTGTCTGCAGAAAAGATCTAATTGTTGGATAGTATTAAAATTAACGCTTCCCTCAAGAGGCCAGGCCTGTCTTCCCTGGAGTTGATAAGAAGGCCACACTCTTGTACAAAAGAATATGAGTCACTTTTCTTTAGGGTTTGAAGAGTAAAGGAATCTCAGTGTCTCAGGTTGCACTTGAGAGAAGTACAGGCTAAGGATGTTTTTTACCCATCTAGAAAGATAAAAGAGAAGGCATCCCTTGGTCTCTTTCCTTTCTTTTGTAGTGATCCAGGGTGGAGAGAAAGACAGAGCGGGTGTCTCCCCTTTCCCCTTCTCTCCTTTGTTGTCGGGGTCCTGGCAACCTTGGTAGGTGCTGCCTATGAATGCAAATGTGACCTTTACCCATGGATCTGGAGGAGCTAGTCACCATGAATAGTCATGCTTACATGCCCAAATCTGTAGCTCTCTGCTGGTGCTTTCCCCTTAACTCCCTAGTCTTGTGTGGCTTGTATGGAACCCAGGTCCCCCAGGTAGATAAATCCTGGGAAAAAACTGTGTTATAGTTGTACTTGGGCAAAGCCCTCTAACGGAGGGGATTTTGTAGCCCTAGCCCTATATTCAGGTATTTTGGCCCAGACCAAAGTATTTATTCCTAGATAATGGATCCAATTGACTTCCAAACATAGAGCCTCTCTTTTATTTAGATTCCATTACTATTGGATGCAGAATGGATGCCTTAAAAGAACATAGGAATTGAATGGCTGTCTTCCTTCTGATGGAGACAACATGGAGGCTAAAAATCTGTCTTTCAAGGGCAATTTCCTCCACATTGTCAAAGATGGAGTTTTTCCATTCACAGATAAGACATGGAGCCTGATCTGTGATAGAAAGGTGCAGATGAAAGAAGAGTTGGGAAATAATAGATTTTGGATGAAGGACAATAATTCCCCCCAGGGAAAAATCACATCCTATTAGGTGGTGTGGCAGAGATTGGAATATCAAGTAGTACCTCTGACTCCAAATACTCTACAGACAAAGGTTAGAATAGGAAGCGTAGGGCTGTCCCCACAACATGTCTCCCTAAAAGAAAGCAATAGTCCATCTCATAGACTGTCTAGTTCTGCTGGACTGTGCTGGTTTCCCACATGGAAAAAGAAACAGCTTAAATGGAGGTGGGGATAGTTGCTCATGGATCGATATCCCCCCATCCAACCCCAGTGGGTGCTATCATTGCGAGATAAATATGTATTCAGATCCAAGTATTGAAATCTCTCTGTTTCAAGAAAATCACAGAGGCAGCAATTCCTTGAAATACATTCTTGATTACTAAGACACCAGCTGACTTTACCCAAAGAGATTATATACCCCGGTTGTAGAAACACTTGTGAAATCACATTCAAAGAAGGAATAGGGGACATGATAGCCACAAAACAAAATGAAGAAAATGCAATAGAAAAGTCTAGAAGTCCAGGTGCCAGTACCCAACAGGCTGTCAGGGACAGGAGTTAGTCCAAGGGCCTCCAGGTAACACCGAGGTGTAGCTTTGGCCAGAAACCTTTGGTTGCCCCAGGACCTCTTTCCAGCTCCATGCAATGGCTAGGTCCTCCAAGAAAAAGAACTAAATTGGAACAGAGCCAATATTCCCAACAGCCAATGGTGAGGGAGATTGATAAAGTCCTCTCAAGCAAGTCTGTTCCCTGAGTCTTGTAAGGCTGGAAGCTACCCTATTAGCGTTTAACTGTCTGATGGTGCAGTGTTTTGTTTACTCTTGAGAGAACAAAACTGATAATGAGAAGCCTCACAAATAAAAGTAAAGAGTTAAGACTGCTCCTACTCGTTGTTTCAATGGATCCTGGGCAAGCCCCAACTAATGAAACAGTATATGGTCACTGGTCACGTTGTCTGGAGTGTTATTCAAGCTCATGGTCTCATGACTGAGAAAATTAAGTAGTGTAGACATGAACACCAAGGTGAGGTTAGAGCAAAAGTTTAATAAGCAAAAGCAGAAAGCTCTCCACAGCAGAGAGGGGTCCTGGATGGGTTGCCACTTTACAGTTGAATGCTGAAACTTTTATAAGAAACTCCTCCCATCTCTTTGGCTGTTTGAGTAAATTCTCTTATCTGCAAAGCTGTCTGTAGAACTCCCCCTATCTATGCAGCTCTGGGACATTCCTAGGTAAGCACAAGCATAGCTTCTCTTGTTTGTATAATTGTGGGTTTGTTTTAGGTAAGTCCCCTTTCCCTCCCTGTGAAAGCTTCCATGGAGCCCACCATGTTAATGTCTGAAAAGGGGAGGAAACTTTTTTCTGGGAGCCCACTAATCACACGAAGAACAAAAGGCTTCTATGCTGGACCTTGCCTGCTTAACTGCATAGCTGCAGTCTGAGTTTTCCTCATGCTGCTGTGATTTTTCAGGCAGGCTGCTTCTCTGAAAATTAGCCTTAGTTGCCTACCTAACTGGTTTTTCTTTTCTTCTCCCTCACTTCCTTCCTTTCTTCTTTCTTTTCTTCCTTCCTTTTCTCCTTCCTTCCTTGTATCCCACCTTTTTCTTTCACTCTCTGCTTCCCTCCTTCCTTCCCTACCTTCCTCCCTTCCTTCCTTCCTTTCTTCTGAAAACTTTAGGATACTAAAACAATAATGACAATGAAAACAACTATAGATAATATTTGCTGAGCACTTACTAAGAGCCAAGAATTGCTAGTTTGCAAAAATTAACAATGTAGTAAGTCCTATTATTATCCCCACTTTACAGATAGAGTCCTAGGCACAGAGAGTTCTAACAGCTTTCCCAATATGTCATAGAATAAGTAAATGTAACAGAAGCATTGTCAGCCTATACAGAGCATTTGGGCAGTTTATATAAAAGCACCTCTACCTCTAAGTTCAGGAAGGACAAAAGGCACCCCTTTCCATGGTCATATGCCCCCATATCAGGGCACATTGCTGGACTAGGAGGGCAGGAATGGCTGCCAGGCTCCTTCTGCACCTCTGCCCTGGTTCCACAGGGGCAACACAAAACTTCACAGACTTACAGTCTTTAGAGTTAAATACAGAGAAAATTAAAGGAAAAGCAATGTTAATGTTAATAGCTTTATCACTCATTAAAAATATTATCTCAGAAATTCATTAGCTTACTAAAAAAAACTATTAGAATATAACATTTTAGAAAGGTGTATATGTTCAATATAAATACAGGTTACAAACCAACGGTATTTTAATATATAAGCAATAGTTAATCACAAAATTTAATAAATAAAAATCTATTTTCACTAGCCATTAACATCCAGAAATATTATTGACCAAAAAAGTCCCTCAACTAGAATATATGTGAACTCTGTGAAGATAATTATAATATTTTAAAGAGAGAAAATGATAATTTGAATATATTGACTGGTTATATAATGCTTCTAATTAGAAAGATTATATATTTTAGAGGTAGCTTTTTTTTAACCAAATTAAAACATATAACATATTCAAACATACTCATATCACAACTAGAAGACTTAATTTATAAAATAGCAAAATAAGTTTGTAAAAATATTAAAACATTTTAAGACAAATATTTGGTAGGTGGAATTCTAAGATAGCCCTCAGGATCTCTGTCCTTTGTCTTATATCTTTATAAGTTCCTCTCTTTGTGTGGGTATGGAACCTGTGACTTGCTTCCAGTCAAAAGAATATGACAAAGTGATGCCATGTTACTTCCATTATTATATTTTATAAGACTTAATCTTAGCTGACTGGAGAGGAAGACCATCCACCTGAAAGTAGCAACCTGCCATGTTGTGACTACTTATGGAAAGGGCTATGTATTAGTTCATTCTCATGCTGCTATGAAGAAATATCTGACACTGGATAATTTACAGGAAAGAAGTTTGATTGACTTACAGTTCCACAGAGCTGGAGATGCTTCAGAAAACTTATAATCATGGTGGAAAAGGAAGCAAACATATTCTTCTTCACATGGCATCAGGGAAAAGAAATGTAGAGTGGAGAGAAATGCCCCTTATATTAATAAAGGCCCCTTATATTAATAAAACCATCAGATATTGAAGAACTCCTTCAATATCATGAGGCCAGCATGGGGGTAACTAACCCCATGATTCAATTACCTTCCACTGGGTCCCTTCCATGATACGTGGAGATTACAGGAATTAGAATTCAAGATGATATTTCAGTAGGGACATAGCCAAACCACATCATTCTGCCCCTGGTGCCTCCCAAATATCATGCCATCTCATCTCAAAACACAGTCATAGTCAGGCATGGTGGCTCATGCCTGTAATTCTAACACTTTGGGAGGCTAAGGAAGGTGGATCACTTGAGGTCAGGAGTTTGAGTCCAGTGTGACCAACATGGTGAAACCCTGTCTCTACTAATAATGCAAATATTAGCTGGATGTGGTGGTGCATGCGTAATTCCAGCTATTTGGGAGGCTGAGGCAGGAGAATCACTTGAACCTGGGAGGCAGAGGTTGCAGGGAGCTGAGATCATCTCACTACACTCCAGCCTGGGCAACAGTATGAGATTCCATCTTAAAAAACAAAACAAAACAAAACAAAACAAAAAACACACACGCACACACACACACACACACACACACACACACACACACACTATCATGGCTTCCCAAAAGTACCCCCAAAGTCTTAACTAGTTGCAGCATTAACTTAAAAGTCCAAGTCTAAAGTCTCATTTAAGACAAGGCAAGTCCCTTCTGCCTATGAGCCTGTAAAATCAAAAGCAAGTTAGTTACTTCCTAGATACAGGCATTAGGTAAATACACCCATTCCGAATGGGAGAAACTGACCAAAACAGAAAGGCTAGAGGCTCCATGCAAGTCCAAAATCTGGTATGATAGTCATTAAACAATAAAGTTCCAAAATTATCTCCTTTAACTCCATGTCTCACAGCCAGGTCACACTGAGGCAAGAGGTGGGCTCCCACAGCCTTGGGCAGCTTGGCCCCTATTGTTTTGCAGGGTACAACCCTCAGCCTCAGCTGCTTTCACAGCTTGCGTTGAGTGTCTGCAGCTTTTCCAGGCATGCGGTGCAAGCTGTCAGTGGATCTACCATTCTGGGGTCTGGTGGACAGTGGCCCTCTTCTCACAGTTCCACTAGGCAGTGCTCCAGTGGGGACTCTGGTCAGGGACTCCAAACCCACATTTCCCTTCTGCATTGTCCCAGCAGAGGGTCTTCATGAGGGCTCCACTCCTGGACATCGAGGTATTTCCACACATCCTCTGAAATTTAGGTGGAGGTTCCCAAACCTCAATTCTTGTCTTCTACACACCTGCGGGACCAACAACACATGGATTCTTCCAATGCTGGGGGCTTGCATCCTCTGAAGCAATATCCTGAGCTGTACTTTGGTCCCTTTTAGCCACGCCTGTAGTGGCTGATATGCAGTCTCAAGGCTGCACACAGTAGGAGGGCCTTGGACCCAGCCCATGAAACCATTTTTTTCCTCCTAGGCCTCTGGGTCTATGATGGGAAGGACTTCTCTGTGATGAGAAGGTCTCTGATATACCCTGCAGACATTTTACACATTGTTTTGGAGATTAACATTTGGCTTCTTACTTACACAAATTTCTGTAGCAGGCTTGAATTTCTTCCCAGAAAATGGGATTTTCTTTTCTATTGCATCATCAGGCTGCAAATTTTTCATACTTTTGTGCTCTGTCACCTCTTTAACACTTTGCTGCTTAGAAATTTCTTCCACCAGACACCCAAATCATCTCTCTCAAGCTCAATGTTCCACAGATCTCTAGGGCAGGGGCAAAAAGCTGCCAGTCTCTTTGCTAAAGCACAGCAAGTGTCACCTTTGCTTCAGCTCCCAAGAAGTTTCTCATCTCCATTTGAGACCACCAAAATCTTGACTTTATTATCCATATCACTGTCAGCAGTTTGATCAAATTCATTCAACAAGTCTTTAGGACATTCCAAACTTTCCCATATCTTCCTTTTTTCTGACTTTCCAAGTCTCTAGGAAGTTCCAAACATTCCAGCATTTTCCTATTTTCTACTGAGCCCTCTAAACTGTTTCAGCCTCTACTTGTTACCTAGTTCCAAAGTTGCTTCCACATTTTTAAGCTCCTTATAGCAGCAACTTACTTCTGGTACAAATTTACTGTATCAGTTTATTCTCATGCTTTTATGAAGAAATACCTGAGGCTGGGTATTTTATAAAGGAAAGAGGGTAACTTGACTCACAGTTCTGCAGAGCTTGGGAAGCCTCAGGAAACTTAAAATCATGGGATAAGGAAAAGCAAGCTCATTTTTCTTCACATGACGACAGCAAGAAGTGAAGGAGGTAGGGGAAGCCCCTTATAAAACCATCAGATCTTGTAAGAACTCACTGGCTATCAAGAGAATAGCATGGAGGTAGTCACTCACATGATTCAATTACCTCCTACCGGTTTCCTCCCATGATACGTGGCAGTCATGGGAACTACAATTCAAAATTAGATTTGGGTGAAGGCACAGGCAGACTGTATCAGGCCACATGACAGTGCACTGTTGGTGACCGCTAGATTCTGAGGACAGCCTTTACCTGGGAGCCAGTGAGGAACTGGCTCAAGGAAAGGTAGCTCCTGTCCTTACCCCTATGGCCTCATTAGTTTGGCTGCCTGTGCTAACAAAGCTGAAAGCTGCTGAGAGGTCAGAACAATTCCCAGGCCTTAGAAATCTGACTGATGGGTAAACAGCATCTGGACCCTCTGCCCTGGGATCACTCCTCCCAAGAACAGTTTCTGGGAAGTTGCCCAGTCCTTCACTGGCCACACAGATGCAAGAAAAAAATTTTTGCTGACAACTTGAATGAATCTGGAAGTGTCTTTCTCCCTAGTTAAGCCTCCAGATGAGAATGTAGCCCAGCTGACACTTTGATGTTAGCCTTGGGAGACCACAAGCAGAGGATCCATTTAAGCCATGCCTGGACTCTTGCCATATAGGAACTGGGACATAATAAATCAATTAAGTTGCTAAGTTTATGGCAATTCATTATGCAGCAATAGAAAAAGGATACCAAAATTATAGAAACATTAAAATCCTATATTACAACAATTCTCACTGAAAATAAAAGTATTGTTACATGGACAGATAGATCAATGGAAGAGATAATTTCATCTTTAATTTTATTGTAGGTGAGAACCTAATACATTACAAAAGATCACAAATCACATTTAAGTATCTACTTATGCCTGGGTATACTATTTACTCCTTTTCTCCATTTGGGAATCTCGGATACATCACTGGAATAAATAACAGGCAGATTAGGCCCATTGTATTGAGAAAGATCAAATCCCAGGTAAGCTAAAATAAAGCATTTTTCAAGACTTAGTACGTTCTAAGCTTGAGAGTGATAAAAACATATCAGAAAAAGCATACATGAACATTTTAAAACTGATCACAATTTTACAACTAAAATAAAAATTTCAAATTAAGAGAATGTTTTCATTAAATATGAAAAAGTTTAATATGTCTATTATATAGGGAGCTGTGGGTACAGAGCATAATTAACAAATGATAAAATACAACTAGTAATTGTTACATTTTAGCATTTTTACTTATGGAGAAAGAAGCTGGTCACCAATAGATGTTCCTTACTTTGGTAAAAGCCTGAGGAATATGAATAGTGTAGTGGGCAACTCAGGGCTGACTCTGAGAAAGTTAGGGTCTCTCTATCTCTTGCCCCTGCCTCATCATGACAGCCTAGATTTCAGTGGTAGTGAAAGTCAAATTCTTCCTTTAGTATAAAATTCCTTTACAAAAAGCCAAGTGCATGATTTTCAAGCTGTCAATCAAACTTTCTGTGGCTTTTTTGCAATGAGCAATGTCCTCGCTTCTCTTGTACCACTGGAAAAACTTGATCTGCTCAACCCTCACCAATTGGTGCTGGCTTTCTTGAACTTTGCATCCTGCAAGTGACAAGAAGGATAAGAAATAATTAAATAGGATTAGTGTCCTTAATCAGGGCTAATCAATCATTTCAAGTGGAAAATTCATTTGGATTTGGCTGACCTGAAGTGCACTGACAGCAGATTCCAGAATAATACTGCAAATGGTTATATTTTTACAATGCTCTACAGTCCCCGTAAAAAGCGAATTTATTTTTTTTCTTCTGAATTTTTTTCATCATAAAGATTCAATCCTCTGTCCCCACTGACTTTCCAGAATGGCTTTCATATTTATTGACATTCATGTTAAATGTGTGAATTGTTTTAGGGGAGCTTCTTTCACAACTTGAAATAATTATTTTGGTTGAGTTCACCATGCTTCAGTATGTTGTGCTTGCCCCATTCTGAGACTTGTTTAAGAGGTTAGGGTAAGCTGGTGACATTTCAAATAGCTTAATTTGTCTTTGTTTTGTATGTTCCAATTAAGGACAGTTCAAAGAAAATGAAAATTGTGTCAGAAAATATGTTCTCAATGTAAAGTGTAGAGGTACATTTTTCCGTGATACTAATAGTTATTTTTTAAAATGAGCTCTGGCAGAGGGTCACATGATTCTCCTAATAACTTTCTCTGCAGGCCTCTCCATAATTATTCTACCCTGTGGTATGCCCTGTCAGCACAGCTAAGTTTGACAGAGCAAATGAAGTGATCAATGTTATTCAGGATCTATTTTCAACTGAGCTATGAATGATTGCTGAGTGCAGATAGTTGTCCATTGGTGAGTACTCTGATTGGTGTGACCTCTCATTGGTGACATTCAGGCTATGTCACCAGTGAATGAAAAGTGAACTGAGATTGTTGCTAGTCAGCAAGTCAGCTCCCAGCAAGTGAAATATTCATTGAAAAATATTAGCCAACTACTGAGGCCTGCAATGACAACTAGGGTTACTTTCAATTTCAATGTAGATTTATATTTTATTAGTTATTCAATGTAAAGTTAATTTCAATGAATAATTCTTGACAGTGGCACCTTCTTTCAGTATTGTCATTTTAGGCTTGAAAAACAAAAGGACACATCACTGCCTGAGTGTATATGTGTGTTTGTTGTATGCTTGCATGTAAGTGAGCTTTGTCATCTTCCTAGAAGGTACCTACATTATTAAGAAAAAGTGGACATTTTTAACAGCTAATATTTTGATTGCTTACTATAAACCATGTATTCTCTTAAAATGCTTTGTATATTATACTTTATTTTCTCCTTAAATGTAATAGGATTTAATGTGAGCCATGGGGCTTAGGTTAAAAGTATACTGAAACTCTACAACTCAAAATGGAGAAGATAGGTCTTAATAGCAATACAAACTTTAAAAAGTTAGAATTTTAGCTAAATGTAATCATAGTACAAACCATCTACAGGTGTAGTTGCCAAGAAAATTAACATATAGCTGTATTATTAGTATAAAAACTGAAAAACAAGAATTATAGTGCAGACGAGACCCTGCAAAGCAAGTATTCACTTTTGGTTGTGCATTTTTAAAGGGAGGCTGGTAAATTGGCCAACTACTGGGGTCTGCAATGACCACTACTATTGTAGCCCACTCAGATTAAAGTAACCATACAGTGAGTGCTCAAGAAATCCTATCATGTGATGAACAGTTCAGGTAACTTTGGAACTTAGCTACAGAAAAGAATATGTATAAATCCCATGATAGTTATCTTCAAGCACATTCACACCTGTTCAACACAGGGACTGTGATCCTAGAAAGAGGAGTGTGGATTTAATAGCATTCTAAGAGTTGGAAGAGTATGGTCCATATGGATATCCAGTTGTCCCAGCACCACTTATTGAAAAGACCATGAATTTTCCAATACTCTGAAGTACCAACTTTGCTCTAGATAAAACAGCAATATATTCAAGTGTTTAGTTCTGGGCTCTATTTTCTTGCCCCATCTAGTTGTGTAGTTTTATGCTGATATTGTATCACCTCAATTGCTTAACTTTTTAATTAGGCCTGATATCTGATAATATTGTGAAACCTTGTTCATTGACTCTTGAGAGTCATAGCTGTTCTGGACCCTTGAATCACGATATAAAGATTAGAATGAGATAATTTTCAGAGGGGAAGATTTGGGATTTTAATCAGGATTCTATTATCTATATATTGACTTGAGGAAAATTGACATATTTTCAATACTGAGTCTTGCAATCCAAGTTTGTTCAACCATTTATTTAAACCTTAAAAAATTTATCTCAGTGCAGTTTATAATTTTCTGAAAGGAGGATTCACATATATCTTTTGTTTGAATTATTTCTAGCAGATTTATATTTTGATGCTAATATAAATGGTATCTTTAAAAAATTATTTTTTATTTGTTTATTGCTACTTTATAGAAATGCAATTGATTTTGGTATACTGACCTTATTTCTAACACTTTGCTAAACTCACTTGTTAAGTCAAAAATATATCTGTCATTTTGTAGGTTTCTCTTATATACAATCATATCATCTGTGAAATGTGGAAAGCTGTATTCCTTCTTTCCAATCTTTATACCCTTTCCCCACTAGCATTCTACCTTCAGTAAAATGTTACTCTTGGAAATCAGCATAGAGTTGAGGTTCTATCCCCAACCTAAAAACAAACTTGATTATGGATGTTAGTCCACTGACATTTACCAATATTCCTAACATATCAGATTTAAATAAATTATCTCACTTGATTTCTTTTTATCTTTTGTATATTAGATTTTCTTCCATCTTATGTTTTGGATATTTTTATTATATGATTATGTAATTTTCAGTTTAAAAATTATAGATTATTTTACTATCCTTTTATTTGTTTCTCTAGCATTCTCCATGTTTCCTTAACTTATCAAAGTATAATGCTAATTGATACTTTTATTTTCTTTCAGAATAAGGAAAGGGCCTTAGAACACATTAAGTCCACTGTCTTCTTGCTTGAATTACATATTCCTTTTCTATGACTTTTAATTTTTTATATTTTAAGATTTAAAGGATGTTACTGTTTTATAAAGTAAATATTACATTTTTGTGTTGACCTTTGTTTCTGTTCATCTCTCTGATTTGTCTGAAGGAGTACCTTTTTAATATTTCTCTTAGCTCAGGTCTTCTAGTAACAAACCTCCCTAGTTTTTGTTTGTTTGAAAATGTTATTTAATTTTGCTTTTAAAAGATACTTTGTTTGGCTGTAAAATTCTAGATTGTATCCTAGTGTAGGCTTCATATTGTTTATCTTGTTTTGAATTTCATGGGCTTTTAAAATCTGTGACTTATTTTCTTTCGTCACTTGAGTAAAGCAGGCATTATTTTAAATTTTGCTTTTGTTCCATTCACTCTTTTCTTCTTCTAGAACAAAATTACATGTATGTTAGACCTTCTCAACTTATACCCTGTGTCTCTTATTCTCTAGATTTTTCAACAATTGTTTTTCCATATTGCAATATGGCTATATTTTTAAAAATAAGTTTTGGCTCAGAAATTCTCCATCTATGTTTATTCTGTTGCTACTTCAATCTGTTTGGTTCTTAATTTGGTGGTTCTTTCAGTCTTGTAATTTAATCTCTTCCATATGCTTCTTATTGATTTTCTAGTTCTCTGCAGAAGCTCTAATTTTGTCTTTTATACCCTTGAAACATGGTAGGTATAGTTCATTTTACAGCATATGTCTGATTAATATTTAGAATTTTTAAGAATTTGTATTGTCTGTTTTTCTGTTGTTTTGTCTATAATGTCTTCCTTCTCTTGGGCCTAATTGTTTACTTATGTGACAGGCCACCGTATTTGAAAAATTCTGGAAATATTTTGATGGAAGTGATGTCATCTTTCTCCAGAGAGGATTTGCATTGCTTCTGATGGACTTCAAATAGCAGCAGCAATTGAAATTGCTTAACACAGTTTAAGGAATTGATATAATCTAATGTTGGATGTAGTCTCTGTGGCATTATTTCTAGGTCACCCTTATTATGAAAATCCAGTTCTTTGAGGAACCAAACCAGTTTATGGGAATATTTACCAGGCACACCTTTAGTAGGCATGGATTCTTATCTTTGTTCTCCATTTTCCATTTAGAAACTTCAGAAATTGACAGATTTCTAAGGGAAAGGCAACTCTGAATACTGGGTTTACTTTTCTTCATGGCATTATTAGCCCTCGAATGTCTTTATGTAAATATTTTTATCTTTTGTCCCAGTCTTGAAGTTGTCCTCCAAAGTTTCTACCAGCCATAGGAGAAAACTGGGACTTACCCAGAGAAATACTCTTATAAATAGAGGAGTTGGAGGTCAAACCCAGTTCACTCTAGCTCTAAATTCTATCTTCTTAACCTACGTGTGATTCTTTCCCTCTATTCAGGTGTTGATAAGTTTCAAAGAACAATGCACAATGATTCCTAGATGTCACCAGAGAATTGCAGATGACTGGAGACTGAATGCCAATATAGTCTTACAGCAACCTTTGACAGTTAGTTGTAGACTTCATTCTTTTTAGGTTTAGTGACCCAGTGTTGTTAGCACGACAGTGGTTTAAATTCTCAGACACAGTCACAATACTAGATTCATGAAAGGTAATGTGCAAATCAGAATGCCAGTGTGTTAATGTATAATTTTAAAAATTAAGCTATTGTGAACATTGGCAGGTTCATATCAGACAACTAGTGATTTCCATTGCTATCAATAATTGATTGGAAAAGGGAACTGCAATCAGAAGGTTTATGTAATCAGAATAAGAAGTATTCAGGTGTTACATAGTTACACCACCCCAGTCTCCAGACATGAGTTCTTAAGTCCACGAACCGGGACGTCCTCTCCTCTTTATAAGTGAGTACTGCCACCTTATTAACCCTTTTCAGTGTGCTAAGATAGCCAACCCCTTTTTAAATCAGTCCTGTCTCCATGAAGATATATCCAGAACACTTTGGAGATTTAGATATTCTAAAACTTTTAATTAAATAATGAATTACACTCTTGTTTTAGTTCTGGAGTAGTCAGTTATATTGATTGTGTGGGAAGACTTTTCTTTTAAACAATAATTCAGTGTGCATCTTTATATAATTCCAGAGAGATGTTATGCACATTGTTTTTGTTTGATATACTGAGAAAATCAAATATTTAGAATTTTATAAATTCTGTAAATTGCTTCAATTAGAATATAATTAAATCTTTTGAAAACGAATAATTTCAAAAATTGTAATTAAAGTCATAGATGTATATCCTTGTATAAGTTAAAATTATTAGATAATTATTTTGTTTTTACTTTCTATAATCAATTATTACAATCACCAATGTAATTACTTCTTTATATGTCTAACTTCAAGTTAGACATTTGGCCTTTCAGGGTTTTGTTTGTAAAGGAAAAGCTTTGGATTAGACAATATTGAAAATATGTTCTTGAGCTAAAATTTCATGACTACTTCATTTATATATTAGAAAAAAAGTCATTCTACTGGTTGCATTTTAAATTTAGGTACAATGCACATGTGTGCTCCCATCATTATTTAGGGCTATGCATTGAAGCATCACCTTTTCCATATGATAATGCCCTTGAGAGTTGAGCTCAATTGTTTAGAGATAGAATGTTAAATATGTCTACATCTGGTGCTTATAGATTAACAAAGTCTTTAAATATTGACAATTTGACTGTATTTGTTCCAGCAAATAAGCTTGAAAAAAGATGGAGAAACAATACAAAGATAAAGAACACAAATTTTTCTCATGCCTTAAAAATGCAGTTCCACCCTTGTAATTGTGCAGTGATTATCACGGAATTACTTATTCTCATGGTAGCCTTTTGACTTTGCTCTTGAAGTTTTAAATCTCCTGATGCTACTGGGAAGCATTTATTATACACAAGTATAACATTTTTTCCTCTGATTTTTGAAGATGTTTTTTATGAAAATTTCATGAGATACAATGTTTCTATATACATTTTGATATTTGAAAACTTTTTAATGAAGAAAATAAGGAAGGTTTTAGGGCAAAAGCAAGTAATCTTGGTCATAAATATTTCAATCTTTTTTTTTTTTTTTGCCGGTTTCCAGTGTAAGTAGAGACATTTCTTTTAGAGATTTCAGAACATTCTTTGTATTTTTCAGTCTTCACAAATTAAAGCGACTGAACAATGGCCATCTGCTTTAACTCAGTACTTAATTTATAATCTTGTAGTTGTAAAACTTGCCTTTTTAAAGTGTGATTTATCTCCATCAATGTATTATTTCTGTGTATTCTTTTATGTTTCATAATATGCTTAGTGTTTTCACCTGAGAATACCAAAGACTGTCCTTTGATTTTCACGTTCCTCTTCAATAGGTAAAACTAGTTTGACCTAAGAGTAGTTAGCAATTGAGTTTTTCTTGAAAATAATTAGCTAAAAAATAATAGCCAAATAACTTATATTCTAAAAAGAAGCACACTTAATCTTCTTTACAACTCTAGCAAATCAGATATTGAAAGTACGTTAAGCATTCTGAGGTATATGGGCAAGTAATCATCTGCTCTTTCAGTATTTAATTGCTTTTTTAATTGCAAGTGTGATTTTGCCTTCCAGTATAAAGCAAGCATGACTTATTGGGTTATTCAGACAGCAGCAGAAGTGCTTGTAGATGAATGTTATCTTATTCATCAAATTCTGACAAAGTGTTTAGTTAATTTACAAACCACTTAAACACAGGGAGACACTTAAAAATGTGTTTTCAATGAATGGATCTAATAAAATTTTAAGTAATATATTTTAGCAATGGTTAAAAAATACTATTTTTTTCATTTTGAAAAGATTATGGAGTATGGGAAGGAAATATCAATTGCTTTTCAATTTTAATCCAATTTAATCTTTACAACAAATCTTTGAGTTGGGTTTTATGTTAAGAAACAACACCAAGGCTCCAGGTGATTAAGTAAGTCAGCAGTATGTCAGTCTCTTAGTTTGTATATGTTTAGACCACGATTTGAGCCTGGGCCTGTCTTGTAAGTCTTGCTTGTGTTTTGGTAAGCTTATTTTAAATATTTTCTAGAAGCAAGAGATATATAATAAATAAGTACATCCATATAATTAACAAATCAGAGGAAAGAGATAATTTGTCAGAATCTGTTTGGGGTGTAACCTGTTTAGGTAGAACATTATTAAAGTGCACTTGAAGAATCTACAGATAGAGTTGTTATTTTCTGTTTCCTTTCTCAACCATGTCACCTGCCCTCCATCATTCCTTTCTCCTCCTCTTAAAGCCTCTCTCAGCCAAGAAGGAAGTGCTCTGGAAGGATCTAAATGTTGCACCCCTGGGAGGTAAAGCCTCAGAGCTCTTAAGCTAATCCAAGATACTCTCATACAGAAAGAAAAATAGTAAGCACCTTTTGGTACTTCAGTGCCAATGAATAGAGCAAGTTCAGAAACTATGAAACAAAACTGCATGCTGCGTGTGACACAGGAACTAATAGAGACATGGTTGAGGTGAGGAAAATTGTCAGGTATTTGTTTCTATAAACTATACCTGCTAATTTGCTGGTTAGATTAAGCCATTTTTAAGATGAATAAACAAATCTCTGCATTGTAAATATACCTGTTTATACATTTTTTGCTATTATTGGATAGCTTTGTGTTATTTCATCATTTTGTTACTGTTACCCTGGCTGCTTCTGCTGTTGTAACTGTTTTGTAAAATAATTTTAATAATTACAACTGGAAATTTTGGCAATGCCTGTGTCAAGCAGTGGCAAATATAGTCATGGCTACATAACCATATTTTGATCAATGACAGGCTGCATATATGACAGTTATCCCATAAGATTATGTAATACTATATTTTTACTATAACCTTTTTTATGTTTAGATATTTTTAGCCACAAAAATACTTACCATTATGTTACATTTGCCTGCAGTATTTAGTACAGTAACATGACATACAAATTTGTAGCCCAGGAGCAGTAGGTTATACCATATAGCTTAGGTGTATAGTAGGATACATCATCTAGGTTTTTGTAAAAATACTTTATGATGTTCAGACAATGACAAAATTTCCTAACAAGGCATTTCTCAGAAGCTATTTTCATCATTAAGCATTGCATGACTTTATAGTGAACAGTGAAAACTTGGATGTAAAAATGTTAGCAATCTGCTGGGGTTGCCATTCTTGCTCCACCTTGTGTTTTTCTTGTAAATCTTGACTGCTTCTGTAATTTAGCATTTTAGTTGTGGATAAATTTCACATGGGCATATAATAAATTTACCTTTTTACAATTTAATTTTTAATTTAAGTTTGTACACTGTGCTCACATGTTCCAACTTCCTTTGTTCCAGTCACTCGTTCATAATAGTGTGATACATACACAGACACCCATATCCTAGGAGAATTCTCATTTGATTCTGTTCAGTTTTATCTTGGTTGAAGGGTGAGGCTTTCGTCTGGTGTCTAAAAAATGAGTAATCCTCTACTCTCTTTTCAGAGAGTGTCAGATAGCTGGATACTCAAAGGTAATAAATGAGTGGGTATCCACAATTCTGGACATTTGGGCACAGTATCTCCTTTACTTACTTAGTCCCGGGGAGGAAAGATCTTTCTTCTGTTGTCACTTCATGGCTCCTGCTTCATTCACTTGTTCCTGTCTGGCTGAATTATCATTCTGTTACTTTCTCTTCCTTTTACAACTCTAGTCCTACCCCGCACATATCTAAAGTATTTTCTCTTGACTAGCATTAGTTTTTAGAGTCTTATTTTTGTGTGGAATGCAGAAGAGGAAAAACCACCTTTGGAATTGTTGAAGGAAAAGGTGGGAGTAAGGGAAATAAACATAAAATACACTGATTTATAATTGCAGATAAGATCCTACATGTGTTTGTTCAACAAATATTTATTAAATGCCTGTTACTACTCAAAAATATATTTAAATGCTGAGAATGGCACACTTTAAAAAAAGACAAGCTGTCTGCTCTCTCAAAAATACTAAGTATGGCTTTGAGAGAAATTGTGAGAAAAGGATTTTTTTTTTCTTAATTGTTATGGAACAGTATTACAGATTTTTGAGCCATGGAATTATATGGCTTATAGTATGTTTCGGAGGATTAGTTTATGCTATGAGGAGCAGAAGTGATAGCTGGATTAGATCGGAAGGGGTGATTAAAGGAAATACAATCAAAGATAATTACTCTGCTTTTGGCGTTTATTAACTCAAACAGTAAATATTAAGTAGCTACTATGTACCCCTAGGCACCAGAAGTAAATATGTATTTTAGTGTTGACCTCATTTACCCAGAGCCTTCATGTTTTCACCATACTAATAATGAAGAGCACATCCCTATCTTTTACTGTGATTCTAAGGTATTAGAGAATAACATATTAAATATATAAAATAGGATAGAAGAAAGTTTACTCCTCTCATTTGAATATTTATTCAATTGTTGATTAGTTAATTATTCTTTGGAAGAGAAATTTAGGCTGATGATTAAAAAATGGTTTTTTAAAAAAGGCAGAGAAGCTTCTATGGAATGCAAGTGACTCCTTTCTACTGTGGTTTTTGAATCAAAATATGGTAGTCCAAATGTTTTAGTGAAAATGTTTAATCTATTTTATGTATTTTTGCATTTTTTTTTCATGGTTACTCAATATATAAATTTCTCAAGATCCATAAAATGAAAACTCAATTTTTCACTACTTTGTAAGACTTTCAAGTATTGATGGTAGTTTTACTTCACACACTACTTTATACTATAGTTCTAAATGTGGCAATGGAATCTTAACTGTTCTCACTGCTGGGATGCAGACATTTCTGGGAACGCTTAACACACTCTTGAAAGGGCTCCACTTATGAGCAGACTTTGTGTGAGATACTGAGAAGTTTTCTGGTAGAAGTCAAACATACCCACACAAACACTAATTCTAAAAGTAGGGAGAATTAGGCAAGACAGTCTTACTATTGATTTCTGGGAATGGCAAAATGTGCATTGTTCATTTGCGTTTTCTCATTCAGACCTTAAAAAACTCATGGTAGCAGATTTCTATGGAGGTGATAGAAGTAAGGTGGTGGTAGTGGAGTATAGTTAAATGAACAAGTGGGGATTTTAGTAAAATTAGAAAGATTTGTTTCAATGAAGCTTTGTAAGTTAGAAAAACTATATCATTGCTATCTTTCAAAGCATGAATTTATCAAATGTCTTAGTGGTTTGTTTCATTCTGATAATAATTTTTAAATTTCAATTTCTTTTAATTGTGAATAAATGAGATCAAGCATCTCTCTCTCTCTTTTTCTTTCTCTCTCGGTACAAGACCCTTTTGTATGTTTGTTGATAAAACACTGTATAAATACAAGTTTCAAACTTTTGTTTTGTTTTTGAAATTTTCCCCAAATAATGTTTTTTAATTAGAAAAATTAAGTACATAAATGGGAAATTGCATAAATGTGGAGTTCAAATATCATCACAAGAATGAAACAGCAAGGTAATCACCTTTCATATCAAACAATAGAAGATTATCTCAGAAGTCCTGTTCTTGAACTCTCAAATCATTGCACATTCGACTCTCATGGCAACCACTTTCTTTATTTCTAAGAAGATTAGCTTTGCATGTCTTGAAACTTCATGGGAATGGAATCATACAGTGTGTAATCTTTTGCGTGTGGCTTTTTTCACTCAACATTGTGAGATTCACCTATGTTTGCTCATTTCTGTTACTTTGTGGCATTCTCTTGTGTGAAAAAAAGTTGTTTTTTTTAAAAAAATTTTACTATTGATTTAGGCAATAGCTAGTATCTTTCCTAACTCTGCCTACTTTAAGAATTAGTGTTTGTATGGATATTACTTGTTTTCCAGTTTTAGGGTTGTCATTAATAATGCAGCTGTGAAGATTCTTGAGATGTCTCTTATGGTACTCATACATGTAGTTGTTTTGTGTGTATGCCTAAGAGTGAAATTGTCAGAATATAGCATAGGTGGCCTTTTGACTTTGACAGATACTGCCAATCAGAGTTTCAAAGTTGGTGTAATTATTTTGACTCCTAATAGCAATGTGTAAGTTTCCAGTGTAACACATCTGTATTAGTCCATTCTCACATTGCAATGAAGAATTACCTGAGCCTGGATAGTTTATAATGAAAAGAAGTTTAATTAACTCACAGTTCTGTAGGGTATACAGGAAGCACAGGTGGAGTCCTCAGAAAAAGAATCATGGTGGGAGGGTGAAGGGAAAGCAAGCACCTTCTTTACGTGGTGACAGGAGAGAGAGAGTGAAGAATAAAGTGCTACCCACTTTCAAAGAACCAGATCTTGTGAAAACTCTATCAGGAGAACAGCAATGGGGAAGTCTACTCCCATGATTCAATCACCTCCCACCACAAGCCCCTCCCCTAACATGTGGGGATTATAAGTTGACATGAGATTTGGGTGGGGACACAGAGCCAAACCATATCAACATCCTTAGCAAAACTTGATACCTATCAGTCTCTAGTTTCAATAGTATGGGTGGGTATGGAGTTATCTCACTGGTGTTTACCTGGTGCTTTTCACAGGAAAAGTGTGGATTTCCCTGACAGCCAATGAGTTTGAGTAATTTTTTTATTTGCTTATTGATGAATTTGAGATGATCTTTAGTAAAATCTCTGTTTAAATATTTTGCCCATTAAGAAAATTAGATTTTCTTTTTCATGGTTTAATAACTTATAAATAAGATTTTATTTTATTTTAGAGTTTATTTTTCTAATTTTTATTTTTGGTTCAGGGTATACATGTGCAGGTTTGTTACATGGGTAAATTGCCTGTTACACGGGTTTGTAGTACAGATTATTTCATAACCTAGGTAATGAGCATAGTACCCAATAGGTAGTTTTTTGATTGTTTGATTCTTTCTCCACCCTCTCCTTCAAGTAGGCCCTGGTGTCTGTTGTTCCCTTCATGTCCATGTGTAGTCAATGTTTAGCACCCAATCCTAAGATAAAACGTGCGGTATTTGATTTTCTGTTCCTGCATTTATTTGTTTAGGATTATTGCCTCTAGCTCCATGCATGTTGCTGGGTACGAGTGCAGTTTTGTTATGTGGCTATATTGAGTAGTGATGAAGTCTGGTACTTTCTCAGTGATTCTGGCCCTAATCCAGCCAAGGGTAGAAGGCTTTATTTGTCTCCTTACCTTAGTTCCCAGTTGCAATGGGTCGCTACCTACATGCCTTTACCTGTGGTAGCTTAAGCTTTTGTTTCATAATAGGGATAGGGCAGAGGGATCATGCTTTCCCTCAGTATCTGTTTCTTCCCTTTTCCAGGCTTTTTAGTGAGGGAGCTTTTGTAAATTTTCTGCAACTGGTCTCTCTTCTAAAGTTCTGGTGAGATCCCTAGAGAAGAGTTTGTGAATGGGTGTGAAATCTTGAATCTGAGGCTCTGAAGGGTTTTATAATCTCATTGTAGCCCACAGTCTTACCCTTTTAGAAATTCAATAATACTTTTTAGCTGGATTTTTCTTACTGGGTTATAAAGCACCCAGTGCCTCTTCCTCCCATACTCTGCCTCAGCTTGTGCTCCTCTCTCCTTGGAGACACCTGACTTTTCTTAGATACCAGACAAGATTTTTGCTGGGTAATCCCAGTTCTCTGATTTATGCAAGAAGAGTTATACTTTTGAAGATTAGCTTTTTCTGATTATTAGAGGGTGGGAGAGGCATTCTTTCCAGTTTTTTACTTGCGAAGCCAAATGCAAATAAGATTTTGAGAAGTAGAAAGTATATTGACAAAAGTCTACAAGCTCAGAAAAGAGATTGTATTGTAATAAGTATATGAAGCTATTTATTGAAGCAATGATTACTGTGTTAAGATTTTTAGATATTTTCTCTAGAGCAATGTGAATATTACAAACTTGCTTTTAAAAGCCAAAGCACTATTCATTTTCAAAATGATGATTCTGTGAAAAATGAAAAAACTTTAAATTATGAGATTATTTACTGAAAATACAAATGATAAAGTTGATTTTAATCTATAAAACAAAACAAAATATTATAATGCTATATTTCTTATAGTAGGTATTTAGTTTTTGAGTGATTCTTAAGGGATGGCTAGGTAGATCCTTTAATCTACCTAGTTTAATCTATCCTTTAATCTACCTAGATCCAAGTTTGTTAATTATTGCCTGCATTTGAAAACTTCAGTTGCAAGTAACAGAAAATCCAACTTAAACTCCCTTAAGTAGAAAAATGAATGTCCTTTCTGTTAAAGACAAGAAACTAAAGGCGGTAAGATTTTATGTAAAGATTGAACCAGAGGTTTATAATGTTTAACAGGACTCCAGTGACATTTCTCTGAACCAGTCATTGTCCCCAAGAGGATGCAGTGTACTTCTTGGATTAACTTATATTAAAGGACTTTTTCTTGGAAGTGGCAGTAAATTCAACTTTCTGAGGACAAAACATATTGCAAATAAATATCAGGAATATGTGTGAAGCAAAAAATAAATAAATAAGATGTTAATGAGGCACTCCCCAATATCTATTCGACATATATTTTTAGGGCCCAATAGGTATAAAGCACCAAACTAGACACATTGGGTATTTGGAGGGAATGAAGAGAAATCACTGTTTACTTTAAAAAAAAAAAAACAGAGAAAAATATGAGAAAGCATTTTGTTGAAGAATGGTGTAAGAAAAATGTTCAGAGATTCCTTTATTGAAGTACATTCTTGAGAGTCTCAGGATTTTAGAGCTTGGAATTACCTGGGAGATCACTGAATTTACCTTTCTCATTTTACAGATAAGGTAGTAGAGACCAGAGATGCTGAAAGGCTTGACAAGGTCATGCAGTAAGCACCTGGTGAGTCCTAGGCAAGAACACATTTTTGGCCTTGAGACTGCAGCTCTTTCCATTACCTCATGTTTATTTTGAAAGAGAAAAAAAGATCTGATCACCTTATATGCACATAAAGTCATTTGTCAGCATATAATAGCCTTGTTGAAGTAATACATTGACGGCAAAAGTTCCATCCTCATTTTCAAAGGCCTGGTTTGTATGTGTGTCTGCTTATGAATGTAACTTTAGATTAAAGGGCAGCTAGTTTTCTTTCCCCTTTGTTTCAAAGAAATTTTCCAAATGTTTTACCTTTGACACTGCTACCCACCCACACTTATGAATATTAAATAATGTTAAAGGTTAATGCACTACTAATGATAGGGTGTTGTAACTCAATTGGCCCCTCTTGGCAAGAAATGCTTAATAAAATGCTCTTTTTATAGCAAAACTAAGTAGTCCTAGTTATATCCTGCATGATTGAGGAAAACAGGATTTTTCTTTTTTTTTTTTTTTGGTGTATCTGTGTGGCATATCTGTCTTTCACGATAATATAAAAAGAGTATGTGTGACTTTTATAAATCACTTATAAGTTTACCACTTTTCATAGTTATTCCTCTTTTAGTAGTGTTTGCTTTTAAAATGTCATGCCAAGTAATTTAACTTTTAAATATGTTAAATTGAACAATTTAAAAATCACAATAAAAATATCCTATATGTTAATAGTAGTAATAGTGGCTATATTATGATAAAGATTATTAGGAAGCATTAAATTTTGACATTGGTTTTACTAGTTTTCCATTACTAAAAGATTTCATTAATCCTGCTTTCCTTTATAATAAAAATAAAAGGGTATTTTAAAAAGAATAGTCGATAAACTAGTGTGAGAATATATGGAAATACTTACTGTAATATAACAACAGAAACTGAGCACTATTATTGCTCTTGGAATTTTGGGAAATAAAAGTACAACTGAAAGAGAATCTCTGTCTTTAAAAAACTGACAATCTGCTACAAAAAATATGGTATGAACATATAAATAAATACATACAGACAAATGTAATATGGGCTGTCCGAGTAATACCCAGTAACTTCAGAATACAAAGGAGAAGAGGTGACTTTGACTAAGGGGGTTTAGGGGAAACTTCACAAAGAATAAAATAGTTGAGCTAGGCTTTTAGTTGATAAAAAAGAGAAACAAAAGATATAAAGGCAAGAAAGATCATAGCCTTTCAGGGAAAGGCAGAAAATATTGTTTGGTGGGAAAGGTGGATCTATGAAGTGAAATCAATAGAATTAGATATTTTAAAAAAAGAAAGTACTTTGACTAGGAATAGTGGACTACAGAGATGATTCTGTAGCTAATGGTGATTATTAGAAGTTGGTGTAGTCTTGGTTATCAAAATACTCATATAGCTTTGGAATTTTGAATTGTTAAATATTCATGACGTGTGAAAAATCATGATACATACTGTATGATTTCAGTGCCATAAAATTGGATGCTGTGCCTACACATGCACAGGACTTAGAACATGTTAAACTATAAACTGCTTATGATTGTGAATGACTTTGTTCTTTGCTTCTTGTGTTTTTCAGTTTCCTCTAATCCACATTTTAACTTTTTAAAATAAAGGTTATTTTAAAAATCTGAAAAAAAAAGTATGAGCTTGAGAGATCATAGTCATAGAATCTAAATATACATAAATAATATTATTTTGTAACTAGATATAGGATGGACTTGAATATGTATGCTAGCATAGAAGGGCATAGAAAAAGTCTAATGGTGTTATCACATATTCCAAGTAAAAGATAATAAATTCAGTTATGGCACTAGAAAATAGAAAAGAGGTTGAATATAATTAGTATGATAGAAATTGACTTGGCAAGACATAGTGACTAATCTGGATTTGTTTGTCTGGATTTGTTGGAGATTAGGAGACATATGTGAGAAAAGGTGTCAGATACTTTACAGAAGGTTGGAAGAAGGAGGACTGAAAGAATATATACAGTTAGTGATTGAAAGACCCTTTTTTAAATAAAGAAATTTTATCTCAATTTTATAGAGTCACAGGGTTGAGAGTATATTATAAAGAGTTGAAGGGTAACTGAAAGATGAGAAAATGGCTTTGGAATTATAATTGTTTTTCTTAAAAGTATTTAATTTTTATTTCCTTCTATTTAACTTTTGATGCCATTAGATTATTAGTATTGACAAAATGTCTTTCATTAGTAACATGTAGATATTTGATAATACAGCTAATGAATTCCTCAAAGATTAGACATTCAGATACACAGCCTTAGCTTACATATATGAATAGGGAATTCAGGTTGGACAATATTTCTATTTCTCTTATTTTATTGTATTTCCATGAATACAAATGTAAAAAGAGTATACCTTTAGACCATTTTTATTTTTAACCACATGGTTCTTCTGGCTCACCCTTTCAAAGAATGTAGTGTTTCTGTTTTACTTAATTGCTGTTTAATATTCAGTTTATAAGTGAGGAGGATAAATATAATACTTCACAAAAGATAAGTAAGTCAAACACTTTTCATTCCTTCTGGGCTATGATTTGAGAATGTGCAGGATAATACACACAAAGATTCAAATGAGATTACTTCCTTTGCATCTCTTAAGAATGGTAACTTATTTTGAATGACTGTTTTGTATGGAAAAAATAACCTTCTAAGAGTATATAATAATTGACTGATGACATGAGTGTTCACTAATATCTTATGAAGATGAAGAAGTGATTGGAAAGATATTAATCCATTTGGATATGTCATTTTCATTATTCTACTGAATTAACAACTGATGCATTTTTAATGAAACACCTTTATATTTGGATGCAGTAGACGTAAATGTCTACGGCAGTGTTCTTAATTTTCTGATCTTCAAAATTAATTTTGATGCGCTTGGTTTTTCCAAAAGCTATCTTCATTTGTCTATAAAATCTATAGTGAATGAACTCGTGTAATAAATTCATTAACTGATTGAATTTGATTACTTTTTAAATTTTTATTTTCAGAAATTTTCTTCTAAGTCAGGTAATTTAAACAATTAGATTTAGTTTGTTACATATTTTTAAAAATAGTTAAATGTAAACATCATAGTATCACACTTAGTTTAATTTGTTATTTAAATGATATCTTATGATACATTCAACTTTTACTAGTACTGGGGTTCTTTTAAAAGGTTAACCTAGCCAGGTGCAATGGCTCACGCTTGTAATTCCAGCACTTTGGGAGGCTGAGGCAGAGGGATCACCTGAGGTCAGGAGTTCAAGACCAGCCTGGCTAACCTGGTGAAGTCCTATCTCTACTACAAATATAAGAATTAGCCAGGCATGGTGGTGGACACCTGTAATCCTGGCTACTCAGGAAGCTGAGGCAGGAGAATTGCTTGAACCCAGGAGGTAGAGGTTGCAGTGAGCCAAGATAGCGCCACTGCACTCTAGCCTGGGTGATAGAGTGAGAATCCTTCTCAAAAAAAAAAAAAAAGTTAATCTAGCCTCATAGAGTCTTGTGGAACCTATCTGGCTTGGCAGATGTATTTTCTTTAAGTCAACTGTGCCCTGTCCTGTATTTAGACATACACCTTATGGCCTAATTCTTACATAGGTTACAAAAAATTTCTTTCCTTAGGGCAATACTATAAAGCTTTCTACCACTTTCATTTCCCTTTCAGTACAACAAACTGCACACGTCATCACATGTCATATAGCATAGGTATGGAGGAATATACTCAGTATGGTGAGAATCAGTTATCTGGTTCTTTCCATCTCTACCAACTCCAGAATATATGCTAAACTGTTCTTGTGAACCCTTGTCTTCCAACAGCCCTATGCTCATTTTATCTCAGGGAACTGTGCTTTTTAAGTTATCTTGACTCCTGAGTCTTTTTCCATAATCCATGTTCAATAGCTTAGCAAACGAATTCTCAGAATTCCATGGATCTTAAATGTCAACCAAGTTGAAAAATAAAGGAGTTACATTTTCTTCAGGGTCTGGCTGACTAAATGTAAATGATCAGGAAGTACGGTCTTGAGTAAAATACTGTTTGAAATACTAAATGTAAATGATCGGTAAAATAAGGTCTTGAGTAAAATACTGTTTACTCTCAGAATAGTTATGACCCCAGATCCTGTATCCTTTATGCATAAAGGAGGTAGAACAATTTTACATAAAATTCTTTTTCTTTGCATTAAAAGTGGCATTTTATGTAAAATCACACACACATGTTCAGCAAGTATAAGATATATAGGACATATTGTGTCTATAAGTATAATTATAATTATGTGTAAGAAAAAGTCCTCCAAAAATGATAACACTAGTAGAGGATTTATAGTTCACAAAGTGCTTTTCTAAATACTATATTGTTATTATGCATTATATTAATTTATTTCTTACATATAACAATTGTGGATGGTTATATTCATTTTACATTAATCCAAAGAAAAAAAACTATGACAAAGAAAAGTATTCAGGAGCAAAGACACAGCAAGAAAAACAGGATAGGAATTTAGATCTACTGATTTCACCTCTAACTCCAGTCTGCCTTCTATCTGGGAAGAACAACTTGGCTTTATCTGTTTCTGGTAATAAGGAAGTTCTTGCTTGTCTCATGTCTTTAGTTCAGTTTTAGTATTTATTTCTGTGATCAATTTATGGCTGCAGATTCCATTTACAATAGGACTTTGATGAACCCAGGGGTTTCCATAATAATGGCTCAGAGTGTGTGTGTGTGTGTGTGTGTGTGTGTGTGTGTGTGTGTGTGTGTGTTTCCCCTCTGCTACCTGTTTTGCTGTTCATTTTTATCTTCTTTGCTGGCTCCTCTTCCTGTATTTGACTGCTAAATATTGGTACTTTTCAGAGCTAAGTATTTTCCTTTTTTTTTCTTTTAATTCTCTTCAGTTTTTGCTAGACTACCAATGAGTTAGAGGAGAATCTACATGTCATCACCTCACAGATTTGTAACGACAGCTGGTACCTCTCTTCTGAGCTCTAGCTCCATCTATCAATTCTGAAATTGGATGTCTCACAGCCTCCCACATTCAGCATCTCCAAAACTTAGCTCATGAACTCTCCAAAACCCCTTTGAATTTGAAATTGCTCCTCCCACAGTTGCAAAAGCTGGAAACCTGGGCGTTGCCACTGTTTCTTCTTTCATATCTGCCCCTTCCAATTCATCGCTGTCTTTGGCTTTTTCATCCTGATTGTATCAGGGACTAAGGATTTTTAATGTATGAATAAACACAATCTTTTCTTATCCCTATGACTTCTAGAATAGATATATGCTTATTTTTTTGTGAACTGTTGGCAACTTATTTGCTGTATAGAATTTAGGAAAATGGCTAAGTCTTGCAGGAAATGCATTAAAGGATCCCTGAGTCTTTCCATTCATGGGAAACCTGGGTTGTTGTTGGGGAATTAGTGGACTAATTTTTTGGCTACCTTTGAGCAGCAATGGGCAGATGAGAATGGAAATGCTAATGAACATTTCTGGCTAGGAGGAGATGAGTAAGTAGCATGGCATAGTGTGGTGATTAGGGAGTGGTCTCTGTGACTGTGAGAGAGCTCTGTGTTGAGTGGAAAATCTGGCTGCCAATGTTGAAACTTGAGTTGTAAGGCAGTTTACTGGCAGAATTCATTCCTACCCAGAGTACCTCAATCTTTCTTTTTGCTTGAGGCCTTCAACTGATTGGATGGGGCCTACTCTCATTATAGAGGGTGATCTACTTTTCTCAAAGTCTACTGATATAAAAGTTTATCATATCTAAGAAATACCTTCACAGTAACATCGAGACTGCTGTTTGACCAAATAACTGGTTACTATTGCCTAGTCAAGTTGACAGATAAAATTTACCATGATGGAAAGGATCTGTTCTATTTTCACCTAATTCAGTTCCAATAATTCTCTTTTTATGTCTTATACCCTAGAGCTCTCTCAGGGTTTCTTCCCTCAGTCCCAGATCTTCTCCTATGCTTATATTAAGAAACCTCTTTCATTTCCTATGTCTCAGTTTGAATGTGACTTTATCAGTGGAGCCTCTAGCATTCCAAGGATTAGGACAATTCCTCTGGTAGATGCTTCCATAGAACACTCTGCTAATCATTTGTTTAAAATCTCTGTTCCTTTCTAGGAACAGAGCACACAATAGGCATGCAGTAACTATTAACATAATGGCTGGATCTACCTTAGAACACACTTAACCTGCACAGTTGGTTCCATAGCGTTCTGCTTTTCTGAGAGTGACATCTATGACAATTTTCTCTACCTTCCTCACCCCTTAATTACAAGTTGAGAAGCAATGTTTGTGGATGTGGCAGGCTCACTGAATGACTGTGATGGATATTGAGATAAGCAAACAGACTAACGGCTTAGGTTCCCCACAACTCTCACTTTATCACTTTTTAGCTTTTTCCTCTCTCTTTCCCATAGCAGCTGGTACAGTTAGAAGGACCAGAGGTGATGCCAGGTAGGAAGGGCTCAAGTTTGGCATAAATATTAGACATAAGCTCTTTATGTGAAGCTCTTCTCAGACTTTAGAGCACGTTTTTGTTTTTGTTTTAACTCTTACTTTCCTTGATGTTTTTTTCTTTAATGCCTTTTTTTTTTTCTATCCAGGTTAATGTTGATATATGGGCAAAAAAAAAAATCAAAAAGGAAGGACTGCCGTACTATCATGTTGACAGATTTATTCATTTCATATTGACAGTGCTAATTTGTTACATTTTTCTTTTTTTTTTTTTTTTTTTTTTTTTACTTTTTAAAATTTGGTATTTGAGTGAGATGGGCTTTCCTCTGGAGGGTCAGATGATCTGGGTCCATTGTTATCAATGTTAAACGCTTGCTCCTGTAAACTTTGTGTACGTAGAAGCTAAGGGACCCCAAGAATTTAGAAGTCAAATTATCAATAGCCTTTGCCCAGTGGTGTTTCTTTTAAATTCACAAAAATAATTTATGCATTGTGAGGAGATGCCTATAACCTACTAAACATCACATTCACAGTAGCATGGCCTCTTTTCCTCAACTGTGAAACCTTCAGATTAAAGCAAGGTTAATTATGTTTTCTACTGTGTTATGTTTTTACGAAGTGCAAAATGCAAAGCAAAATAACCCAGAAACTAGGAATGAGAATTAGTTACTTTTTATTCTCTTTTAGGGACTAACGCATTGTTTAGTTTTGATTTGAATTCCGGGAAAACGTAGTGCTTTCTCGAGACAATACATTTGACAGCTTTTATTAAACATGCTGAATTGATTAGAAGATAAATCTGTGCTTGTTTTGGATAGCTTACTATTTGAGTATTCTCTTTTTTCTAATATTCCTTCACTCTGACTAGATGAGTGTCTCTCTTCTCTGCTAGTCTAACAATCAATAAATAGCTGTTATTTTTACTTATGATTTTGCATCATATTTACTAGAGTATGTGTCTATGTCTTCTATTTAACTGCCTGTTGGCAATTGCCTGTTGCATCTTATTCACTAGGTAACTAGACCTATGGCAAACAATCAATTATTAGCATCTAAATGATTGTGTGTGTGTGTGTATTTGTTCTTGTCTTTAAAATACCCTGTGCTTCCTTCCTTAATTGAATGTAACCTCAGAGGATGTTAGGTAACAAATGTTAGGTAATTGGGCATTCTCTGCTCCTGTAATTACCCTTATACTCTGAGGCAGTCAGGCCTTTCCATGTACAGGGCCTCTTTTGGGAAATGAAACACAGGGGCTGTGTTAGCTTGGGCTGCCACAATAAATACCATGGACTGGGCAACTTAAACAATAGAAACTTATTTTCTCACAGTTCTAGAGAGTAGGAAGTTTAAGTTCAGTGTCTCAGTTGATTAGATGAAGGCCCTATTTGTGGCTTACGATTGGCCTTCTCTCTCAGTCATCACACAGTGGAGAGAGAAAGAAGAGTAGCTCTCTGAGTCTTTTCTTACAAGAACACTAATTTTATCGGATTAGCCACCCTCCTGGTCCCCCTCACCATCCTTGTGACCTCAGTTAACCTTAATTACCACATTACTCCAAATACAGTCACACTGGTTGTTAAAAATTTCAGCTTACGAGTTTCAGCATAAATAATTAGACCCACAGTGGGGGAATTAAAGAATTTTTAATATAATTTCAATTTTTCCTGCTGGAAAGCATGAGTACATATGAAGCTGACTCAGCGAAGTGGCCATTGCAGACCAGGCCACTTTCCTTCCACACATTGCCTGCCTTTTAGCTGAAAAGAGGATAAAAAAAGCAAAATGCGTGTTCCATCTAGTTCTACAAGTTAAATGTTGAGTTCTAGATTACAAACCAGAAAAAGGTTCAGGGTGGGAGAAAAGGTCACACAACAGAGATGAGAGGCTTTGCTGCTTCTGACTCTGCTCATTTTTTTTTTTCTTTTTCACCATTCCCTCTCCACACCTTTAGTCTGCCAAGCTCTATGTGGAAATATTGGCAGATTAAAAGAAAATTTGAGAGAGGACAAATTTAAATGCCAGAAAGCAGTGAAGCACTGGATGAAATGGAAACCAAAGCAAGAAAAGGAAACTCAGGACATATTTAGAAACAGATACAGCTTCCTTAACTACACAGCTTTCTCTTCATTTGACATTTTTATTTCCAGAGTACTACTTGATCCTCAAAAGCTTATTTTTTAGTGAGGAAAAACATTTAAAAGTTTTACTAGGGCCGAGCATGGTGACTGAAGCCTGTAATCCCAGTACTTTGGGAGTCCAAGGTAGACAAATCACGAGGTCAAGAGATCGAGACCATCCTGGCCAACATGGTGAAACCCCATCTCTACTAAAAATACAAAAATTAGCTTGGCATGGTGGTGCGTGCCTATAGTCCCAACTACTCGGGAGGCTGAGGTAGGAGGATCATTTGAACCTGGGAGGCAGAGGTTGCAGTGAGTTGTGATCATGCCACTGCTCTCCAGCCTGGCAACAGTGAGACTCTGTCTCAAAAAAAAAAAAAGTTTTACTCAGCTTTTTAGGGTGAAGGAAAATGTTTAGTTTTTTTAAGTATCTCCTTGTACAATGAGCCTTGTGTATCTAAACCGCTTTGATTTCCCATTTTAATCTTGGCTTTGATATCACATTGTTCTGTTTTAAAAAAAAATATGTTTATATTATTTAAAACTAATTTTTGAATTTTCATTTGGTTTCAAAAATGAATCTAAGGAGTGGAATATTGTCTGCAATTTACAAAAGAAGAAACTGAGGTTCATGGTTTATGTAGTGTATATGAGATCACGTCTCCAGAATGTTTAAAGTTATGATTCATATTCAAGAGTGACTGACTCCAAAGACTGTGTTGTCTTTTCATATAAAATACTTCGATGTGTACCAAAAAAAAAAAAATTATGTTTCTTCACTTGACAAGCACAAGCCCTGTCTTATAAACCATTAGAAATAATTATAACCTTCACAGTGGGGCAGAAAGCAGTTTTCTGCTTTGATGTATGTCTTGTAGGGAAGAGTAACACTTTATGTTTTTGACTTTGTTCTTCATTAGTTTACCTCATGTTGAACATCTTGTCATGTTGATTCCCTGTGAAGATTTTTAATGTGATTCATGCTGCCATGAATTTGATTAGAGTAATTGGTATTTGATTGTGTCTTGGCCCAAACTTTCCCCCTTATTGCCCCAGGTGCTAGTTTTTCAGTTTCCTGCAGTAATCAGGAACTAAGGAGATTTGCACTCTTGACACTCTAACAGGTAAATTAACTTCATGATCTGTCAGAGTCCACTGGAGTCATCATAATTCTGACTGTTGTGACATACAGTCCTTGTAATGTTTTTAAAGTGGTTTGAAGATGGATGGCACATAAATATGTATGTCTAAAGATGAGTATAATATTGTTATGCTTCCCTTTGCATATTGCTATAGGAAAAAATTCATTTTGTCAAAAATTCTCAAGAATGATCAACTTATATTGAAAAAATAGTGTAACATGCTATATAATTGTTACTTAAGAATTTCTAAAAGAAAATTACATAACTCATGAATATTTTATGTGGAAGGCATATGATGCTGGAAAGACTTGGGGTCAAATATTGGCTATTCCACATAGTGGTTCTCTAGGCACAGTACATCTGAGTTGACTCACAAGTTTAGGATAAAGTTTAAGGTTTTATTTTTAACAAATATTAATTGACTACTAACTGCACCAGGCACTGTGCCAAATATTTTAAATAAAATAGTGAACCAAATAGAGAGGTAGTCCCACTCTGATATGGCTTACAGTTGTAAGTTTTAGTTGAATAAACAAATAAATGTAACATGCTGACAAATGCTATGGTATGTAGTATGAGGTGTCCTGGGAGCAAGTGAAATTAATCCTAGCTGGGGTTGAGACTTAAAACATAAGCATAAATTAGCCATGTAGGGAGAGACAGTGTATTACTGAAGACATGAAACTCTTTAGAGGTAGGCAGAAGCAAGATTATGCGGAAATTAGAAAACATTAAGAGTTTGGACTGTTTCCAAAGATCAAACAGAAGCCACATAGAGTTTGATTTGTTCATTTATTAATTCAACAACTATTCATCAACAAATGTATTAGACACTATTTTTGGTTCTAGGAACATGATAATCAAAACAAAACAAATTATGACCCTTATGCTTACATTCTAGTGGGAAAAGACAATCTCCACATAAAAAAATACACGATTATATTTGAAGAAAGAATGTCAATGCTATTGGAGAAAATATTGTTTTAAAAATGGAGAAAGGCTAGGGGTTTGTCCGTTTAGAAAAAAAGAATCCGGAATGGCTGCAGCACAGTGAGTAGGTAGGAGAGCGATAGGAAAAGAGGCTGAGATGTCACCGGAGGCCAGGCCATGTGAGACGTCTTAGACCACTGTAGAGACTTATACTTTTACTGTAAGTGAAATGGAAAACCATTGGACAGTTTTTGGCAGGTAAATGATATTATCTGATTTATACTTCAAAGGAATTACTCAGCTGTTGATTTAGGAACAATAGTTGGGTGGCAATGGTAGATGTCAAAAATCAATGAGAGGGTCATTGCCAATACTGAGATGAGTGATGATGACCAGGATGAATTTGACTAGCTTAAAAGGCAAGTAATGGACATATTCTGGGATATATTTTTAGGTTAGATCATTTAATTATTTTCTAACACGTGGAACATGAGTGACAAAATTGAACATTCAAGGAAGACACCCCCAATTTTTATTTTTAAGAACAATAGGAAGTTTGAAATTCTCAATAATAAAAGAAAGCAGTTTAAACATGTTTGTATGATGTAAGATTAAGAGTTCAGATTTTGACATAATCATACTTGAGATGTCTAACAGACTCAAGTGGAGAATGTGAATAGGCAGTTGGTTAAAGTATTTGGAATTCAGAGAAAGCAGCTATAAATTTGAAAATTTTTAAAGCAACTAGATTAGATGTCATTGCCAAGGATCATTCTCTGTCTATATGCTTGTGGGTAGAGAATAGAAGTTGCAAAACTTATTTGTGGCAAACTTTTAATGTTAAGAAGTCTGGAGGAAGAGGAAGAGCCAGGAAAACAGCATAAAAAGAAATGTCCAGTTACAGAGGAGAAAACCAGGAGAGGATATTTTCTTGGAAGGCAAGTATGATCTTAAGAAGATTGAACGTCAGATTCTTCTGAAAGTCTGGATAACTTGAAGACTGAAAATTAACCATAGGGTCTAACAATTTGTGGCCATTGGTGATGCTAACAAAAGAGGTTTCAGTGGAGTTAGGGAGATGGCTTCTGGTTCTAGAGCATTGTTGTCATGCCAGCTAATCTGTGGGTAACAAGAATAATATCCAGATAAAATATTTTAAATATTTTAAAACAAAATACTTGAATAAACTGGATAATGACCAGAAACAGGCAAAAACTAAAGGGCAATTAATCCTTGAAAAATGAAACTATTTCAGATGAGGTATGTGTGTGTTTGCTTGTGTGTGTATGTAGGTGTGTTGTCTCATAGCACTCCTCAGTCTGAATGAGAATAACAGAAAGCCAAGGTTTTGTTTGTTTTTGGATACAGAGTCTTACTCTGTTGCCAGGGCTGGAGTGCAGTGGCACAATCTTGGATCACTGCAGCCTCCACCTCCCAAGTTCAAGCAATTCTGTCTCAACTTCCTGTGTAGCTGGGATTACAGGAGCCCGCTACCATGCCTGGCTAATTTTTGTATTTTTAGTAGAGATGGGGTTTTACCATGTTGGCCAGGCTGAACTTGAATTCCTGACCTCAAGTGATCCACCTGCCTTGGTCTCCCAAAGTGCTGGGATTACAGGTGTAAGCCACCACGTCTGACAGGAAAGCCAAATTTTAAAGCCGTATTTTTTTCAAAAGACTAAGTTCAGAGCTGACAGAGTGGCTGGAATATTTAAACGGGAAATTTACAGAGGGAATAGACTCCAAAATCTGTATAAAAACTACCAAAATCCTTGTCTTCCCATTGAACTACCCAAGTAGGGAAGATTCCAGTTTTAGTAAGATTCCAGAAAGAGAAATAAATGAGAAACAAACAACTTCAGTTCCTGACCACTGCAGGAGAAAGATTTTAGTTTGAATCTAACTGCCTGCTAGGCAAAATCTCAGCACCTTTCAGATAAAAGTTACTAAATCCAGAGTATCTATAGTGTTTCTAAAACAATTTCAAGGATAAAATAAAATGTATTAGGTGTAAAGTAGCTGGGAAAAGTTACTTAACAAAAATATCAGTCAGTAGAAACTCTAAGATGATCCAGATGTTGTAAGGCCAGGTATTACTGATTCAGTTATGATTAATATCTTCAAAAACTAAAAATAAAACATAATCCTAGTGAATGAACAGGTGGGAAATCTTACTTGACAAAGTATGGGAAAGAACCAAAGGTAAATTCTTGAATTAAAAACAAATATTATAAAGAAAAAACAGGCATTTCACAAATATAAAAGGGTCAATATCTGAGGAGAATACAACTATATACATACATATATATATATATATATATATATATATATAATAATTATATACCTAATAACACAACTTGAAAATACATAAAGAAAAACTGATAGAACTAAAAGGGAGAAATAGACAAAACCATAATTGAAGACTTTACACATCTCTCAGTAAATTATGGAACAATTTGACAAAATGCTAATAATAGTATTGAAGATATGAATGGTTTTATCTACCATGCTTATCATGTTGACATTTATAGAACATGACAATTGCAGAATTGACATTCTTTCTATATAATTTCATAGAGATAGAATGTGTCCTAGAATATTAAGAAATCTCAATAAAAATTCATGTTCCTTGTTTGTGATGAAATTAAGAAATCAAGGTAATAATAGAAGTCATATAAGGCAGTACTTTGAGGGAACAATTTGCTGTTATGATGCAGCTAGAAGATGATGTGGGACCAGCAGATTGAATTTTTTATGTTGATGGACATAATTGGTGAGAGTAAACTTGGTATAAGAAAGAAGAGACTTGGAGGTCTTTGAGTGGGCATAGGTACAGGAGCAGAGAGTTTATTTGCAGTAACATGAGAAGAAAGGCAGTTTACATGCATAAAGATGCTGGAAGATAGACAGATAGCATGGTGAGAATTGTAGGAATTCACATTTTATGTCTTTGCCAGATAAGTGATCCAACTAGATTTGTGGTTTTAGAAGGCTATTGTAATTATAGTTTGGAGCATTTATTGTGTGGGGTCAGTGGCCATACCCATTAGGAAGTGGCTATAAACCAAGTAAGAGATGATGGCATGAAATAGTTAATAGTATGAAAACAACTCTTACATTTAAAAGACATTTGGAATGTGGAGGCAACAGGACTTGTTAAATGATAGGAGAGACCATTTGAGAGTGAGGGATTCAGAGGAATGAAGAAAATTCACAGGAGTTTGATTCAGGCAATTAGTTTTAAGGTGGTAGCATTTCCTAAGATAGAATGCTTAAGAGAAAAGTTGAAAAAAATATGAAGAGTTTAGTCTTGGAAATGATTGGGTTAGTAGATTTAGAGTTCCACCAAGGGATCTGGGCTGAAGGTAGCATTTGCCAAACATCAGCATCCAGATGATAACTGCTTCCAGCTATGTGGTTGTTGAGATCTCCAAGAAAGATACGGTGAATAAGATGGGAAAGAAATGGAAAAGAGAAGGGAATGGAAGGTCCACAAAAATGGAAGGTCCTTGATTTATTGAATAATTATTCTGGACCATACACTCTTTGATAAGTACTTTTCACATTTTAATATATTTCATCCTCACAAAATTGCTATGAGATATACATGCTTATTCCATTTTACAAGTGAGTAAACGGAGGAAGGTGATTGTATTAGTTTGTTCTCATGCTTCTGATAAAGACATACCTGGGGCTGGGTAATTTATAAAGGAAAGAGGTTTGACTCACAGTTCTGCAGGGCTAGAGAGGCCTCAGAAAACTTATAATCATGGAAGAAAGGGAAGTAAACATGTTCTTCTTCACATGGCAGCAGCAAGGAGAAGTACAGAGTGAAGCTGGGGAAAAGTCCCTTATAAAACCATCGGATCTTGTGAGAACTCGCTCACTTACCATGAGAACAGCGTGGAGGTAACCACCCCATTATTCAAGTTACTTCCCACTGGTTCCCACCCACGACACATGGGGATTATGATAACTCGAGTTCAAAATGAGTTTTTGGTGGGTACACAGCCAAACCACCGCAGTGATCTTTAAAAATGTAGACAGAGTGACTCTGAAAGTAAAAGGAACATCACAAGAGCATGATGACCCTGAAGTCATAGAGAGTTTGAAGAAGGAGACGAGGTCATCTGCTGAGAGTAAGAGGGAATTGCTGTGATAAAAGACTGAAGTGGAATGAGAAGATTTTAAATGTGTGTTTAATTGCTATGGGTACTAGAAGATGAGACAGATTGATGAGATATATTATAGAACCTGTTTATTATAGAGACCATGATGGTCACGGTCAGCCGTGATTGACGTTTTCCCAAGCATGTAACCAAATGAAAAAGACCCAGTGGGAATATGGACTTTGGCAAAGAATTAGATGAAGTAATAAACTATGTTGAAAGGTAAAGATAAAAAAAGCTAATAAGAATATAAAAATGTTGTCGTGAACTGGAGATCCTAGTGAGATTAAGAGGCAAGTTTAATGGCAGTTGCTGAACAAAAGGGTCAAAATATTTGGAAGTTGGTATCTGAAGCAGGGTCTTTTTGCATTTAGTATTTCAAAACTGGAGTACTTCGTAATGATGGCAAATTCCAGTAATGGCTATGAGAATAAATGGAGGTAAAAGGAACAGGAAATGAGGATGTCAAAGACATGCACAGATAATCTACTGAATTACTTGTTTCCAGGGGACAGAAATACCAGATTCTGGCAGGAGTTGGTTTAGAGAGAAAACTGGAAGGAAGAGAAAAGATTCAGTTATTGAGATGGAGGCAGAATAAGTTGGTTGATGAGACCAGTGAGGTGGAATAAAGATCTGTGTCCTATTTCCAAAGACAAGAGGCTTTTACAGGAGAGTAAAGAAGTGATGGTCTAGATGTGTTAGTGTGGAAAGTTCCAAGCCCACCTCCAAACCTTGGTAGGTAGTCAATAGTAAGAACTGAAGAAAAAAGAACTACTGTTGCAGTCTGGGCTTTTCTTTGTATATATTTATGTGACTTTTTATTTATCTTGTTATAAATATAAGCACTATTATGTGCCATAGAGTGGAGCAAACTTTTCTCCAAAGGGAACTAATATTTGCCTGATTTACAAAATAGAAATCATTATGAAATGTATGCCTTACTAAATAATTCTATAATTATATGTCATGAAACAATTTAAAGGTGTGATTCAAAGGAAAGAAATATCATCCAATAAGTGTAGTTTAATAATCTTTATTTCACACTATGAAATTTTAAGCAAGTTAAAGGTACAGCAGTGAACATAGGTTTTGTTTGATTTTAAGGATCTAAACAGTTTTGATTATACAACAGAATGTCTCAGAAAACATGGCCATTTTCAAATATTTTTAATGAGGAGATGGGTTTTTTTTAATTTAAAGGCAAATGCACAGAGTTTTGGCTATATCAAAATTGTGATATAGTTAGCTTAGTATAACATTATCTTCTTTGAAAATGATGAAAGTAATGAATACACTTCTTTTTAAAACCACATGTGATTTTTGACAATAGATGACTATTTCAAACAGTGATGTGAAACTTCTCTTAAAACTAGTGAAAGAGTCTTAAACTCAGGCTTTTATATTGGATGCAAAATATAGAAGAGATGGAAATCAGTTGGGATAATGGTATGATCTTAGGGTAGGTAGGAATGCTGTAAATAGGAAATTATCCCATATATTTTTCCGAGGTTTGTAGCACTTTCTTCCATATTCTGGATGTCATACTTTTTTATCGGGGTCTTCACAGCTGTTCAACCCTTGAAAAACCCTTCTGTTTGAAGGCAGGTGGTTGCCCCTCTGTCACCTGGAAAGGACATGGGCTTTGTCAATCTGAAGTTAGTATTCTCTGGGAAAAAAAGCATGGCCTCCCACCTGACAAAGAAGGGCTTCTGTGCCTTTATTCTGTAGCTTATATATTTAGGCTAAGCCTTTTTTTGGATTGGATCTTGGACATTATAGATTAAGTTTCTTGGACTTATTTTGGGTGTCAGTTCTAACTCTAATGCTCAGGCCCAGTTTGCTTCTCATTTTCTCCTGACCCTGAGAGGAGGTCTCAGTATCGTCACAGCTGAGCAGTCATTGTCAGTGCACATTTTGTGATTTTTGTCATTTAGGGAATTTACTTCGCCAAATAGAGAATTTGATCTACCAGTTGGGACCACAGGAAAATCATATTTTTGATAACGCTGGCCCTTGACAACTCATCATCCTGCAAAATCAATTATAGGGACAACAGTTCTTACTCCAGTGTTCCCTTATCAAAACCTACATCAGAGTTAGCTGTGAATGGTTTCTACTTTTAGTATTGGATGTTTATATTTTTCCTTTCCTTTCCTCTCTCTCCCTTCCTCCCTTCCTTCTTTCCTTTCTCTCTCTCTCTCTTTCTCTTTCTCCCTTTCTTTCTCTCCTTTCCCTCTTTTGAGACAGAGTCTCACTCTATCACCCAGGCTGGAGTGCACTGACGTCATCTTATCTCACTGCAATCTCTGCCTCCTGGGTTCAGGAGATTCTCATGTCTCAGCCATTGGAGTAGCTGGTTATAAGTACCTGCCACCACGCCTGGCTAATTTTTGTATTTTTTGTAGAGCCAGGATTTCACCAAATTGGCCAGGCTGGACTGGAACTCCTAGCTTCAAGTGATCCACTTGCCTCAGCCTCCCAAAGTTCAGGAATTACGCGCATGAGCCATGGCACCCAGTCAATACTTGATGTTTCTATGGAAAATTCAGTTAGTTTATAACCAAATAATAATGACTAATTTTTCTGATATTCCAGAGCCATCTTGAACTTTTCACTGTTTTAATTAAGCTTCTGATTCCATGTACCTTTCTGCCCTTTTTTGGTTCCCTCCTTCCTTCTTTGAGCTTCTGTGATAAGAATTCAAAGCACACTTAACTGTGTTTTCCCCAACCTCACTGGATGTTCTGCTGGTTTTCATTGTTGGCTCTTATCCTAAACACATACTTTTAATATAGATGTTCTCCACTACTCCATCTGAGTTGCTTCTGTTTTTGTTTTTATGTGCTTTGCACTGATGTCTTAAAAGCATGTCCAGAACTAAACTTTTGGCTTTATTCCCAAAATCTAGATTGTGCTTATACTGAAAGAGTAAATCTCTTAACACCTGCCTACAAGAAGGCACATAATATCTCTGCTGCCACATCTCCTGCTTCCTTCCAACCTTTCACTTGCTCCATAGGTTCTAGTAACGTTACCTTTGTTCATTTCTTGAACACAGGAAGCACATGAATGCTTTGGGACACTGTCCATCCCAAATTCTTTACTCACCATGCTCTTTCTTTAGCTCATTCCCTAAATAATACATCCTCAGAAAGCCTGTTCCAACTACTCATCTACATTTATCAACTCACATACTCATTATTCTCAATTTCAACATCCTTTGTTTGTTAACAGTACTAATGACTCTAGTTTGAAATTATTTTGTTTGTTTTTTCTATGAGAATATAAGTTTTAGAAAGGTAGAATCACATTGCTCAAGTATATCCTTGTATCCCTATTACCTAATTTAGTACCTGGTGAATATATAATAAATATTTGAATGACTGCATCTTAAGAATTTATTTTGTAGGGATCACTTCTTTTAGTTGTCTATAAATATTGTGGCATTAGCCTCAGTAAAGTATCTTACCAATGGCACTAGTCTAGACTTAGAGCTGATCTCCTGGGAAGGCCCAAAATTCTGCCTGGCAACAGCATATTCCAACCCATACCCTGTTGCATACCCATATGGCCTGATCAGTTTTAATCTCCTTAATGTCTGTTATAAATTCATTTTCAGCTGCATGTGTAGCTATCTCATCTTTTACCTCTTCAAATAGTATACTTACCTATCCCTCTATTTGTTTGTTTCATTTAGAAATGAAATACTATCATAATCTTTGTAATATTATGTAGTACTCATAAATAATTAGTTTCCTAATTGACAGAGGGATCCACCTCTCCATTAATGACATGATAGTTTTGAAAATAGATAGTTCTCGACTGCTGTATATCAAGAGTTTATTTGTGGGTAGAGTGACATTACACTCCTGCTTTTCCATGTAAGTTATATACGTGGTTATTAGGCTTCTCATCTAGTCCTCAAGCTAGTTCTTAAAGCCTATTGAATATTCTTAAAGTGAAATGCTAATGCTACAATTTCAAACAAGATATTAGTTATAATGTTTGGTATTCTATAAAAAATAGGGCTCTGAAGTCAAATTTGGACGTGCAACTTTTTGTTTGTTTGAGATGAGTTTCACTCTGTCGCTGGGGCTGGAGTGCCATGGCGTGATCTTGGTTCACTGCAACCCCTGCCTCCCGGGTTCAAGCGATTCTCCTGCCTCAGCTTCCAGAGTAGCTGGGATTATAGGTTAATTTTTTGTATTTTAGTAGATAGAGACAGGGTTTCATTATGTTGGCCAGCCTGCTCTCGAGCTCCTAACCTCGTGATCTGCCCGTCTCAGCCTCCCAAAGTCCTGGGATAACAGGCGTGTGCCTCTGTGCCCTGCCTGGATGTACACCATTTTTTTTTTTTTTTTTTGATACAGAGTTTTGTTCTTGTTGCTCAGGCTGGAGTGCAGTGACTCGATCTCAGCTCACTGCAACCTCCACCTCCCAGGATCAAGTGATTCTCCTGCCTCAGCTTCCTGAGTAGCTGGGATTACAGGCATGCACCACCACGCCCAGCTAACTTTTTCTTTTTCTTTTTTTTTTTTTTTTTTTAAGAGATGGGGTTTTCATCATGTTGGTCAGGGTGGTTTTGATCTCCCAACCTCAGGTGATCTGCCCGCCTCCAAAGTGCTGGAATTACAGGTGTGAGCAACCGTGCCCAGCCAATGTACAACTTCTTACATTTGTTCCAGCAATCAGTAGTTCTCAGACAGGTATATAACGGAATCATTCATGGGGCTTTTAAAGTATACAGGTTACTAGGTCCAATGTGGGAGATTATGAATTAGTGGGTCTGGATTGTGACATGATATTTATACATTGTTTAAAAGCTTCACAGGTAACTCTAATATACATCTCTGAAGAATTAACATTCAGGGACTTTACCCTTGAAATTTTCCAAATCCATGAATTGAAAGAAGGTGTGTTGGAGGAAGGGGTTAAGAGTTTTCACTATGTGAATGTCAAGGAAGTCCTAATTTGGGAAATGATGTAATTTTATTTTCCTATCCTACTTTATTTATCTAGAATTTTAATACCACATTATAATCATGAATTTAGGACTAGATTCCAGATTAAGTTAACCTATATTCATGATAATAATGACTTTCTTGTTTGTAGGAGAATGCTTTATAACTCATCTTGGTTTATAATGAAGCATTCTTGTGTTTCAGTTCCTTTAATCTCTTGGTTTATTTTATGGCCAAAAAACTTTCATGGCTTCTACTACAACAAAATGTAGTCCTTCATGAGTAACAAAAACAGCATTTGGTAAAAGTTATTTATACATCTGATAAAATGTTATTCTAATTTGCCCTTGACTTTGTTCTGCTTACATACTATTGTCTTTAACTGACTGAGAAAGGTAATATATTCAGTTTATCCAAATACATAATCAGAACTACATTTAATTGCAGCAAAATTTGGAATATAGGAAAATATTGAAGAGGTTAAGATGAATTTTATGACATCTCACCTCCTGGAAATAATTTTCTAATTTTCTATTATTTCTTACTGAGGGGAAAAAATAAAGGGTAAGAATAAACCTTATCCAGCCAGTAGGGGGCAGTTCTTCTAATTCATAGGACGACTTTGTCTTTAAATTCAGCACTCAGAGTGTCCCTTTCCTTGACCTTTGATATCAGTATTTATGCACCAGTTGGATAATATTTTTGTGTGAGGCAGTTTTGGCACACTATGACTAAGATATAAAAATAATATATATATTTTTATTAGTACTTGATGGCATAAAAATATTTACCATAATTCTACTCATATAACGATCATCATTATACAGAACTCTGATAGTCACCTGAACTACTTGGGAAACTTAAAAGTTAGGGTCTTTTTCTGCACAGAATCCTGAGCTAGATAGGCTCAGAGATAATTGGCAATGGAAATGAAGAAAAATATCACTGTCCTGCAATTTGTTTATGTTGTGCCTCTTCCCCAGGCCTTCTTGTTTCAGATATTCCAATTTTGCTTCTTTCAGGCATCTGACCCAACAGCCAAGCCATTTGCCACTGCCAGTGAATCTGTGCATAGTTTTATCTTGGTCACTTTTCTTGCCACACAGAGTGAATGGCCTGATGGACTGAAGTTCGGCCCATTGGGAGGATTATCCCTCACAATTGTCCTCAGGGGCACCCCTGAGTGAGGCTATGATGCAGGAATGGTGCTTTCAAGAGGTGTATCATTTCTGCTATAAATGGCATGCACTTGCTTTATAATGCTAGGGTTCCTCCCTGTGAGTGTCCTGTTGGGGCTTGGAAAGATCCCACACTGAATTATGTGTGAGTGACCTCAACACATTGATTCTGCTGGTGTGTGGCCTAAGCATATTGGCAGCCTGGGCCTGCTGCCATACCATTCCTTGCTCTGGGCTCCATCCAAAAGTAGCCTTCTGTATCACCTAATGAATGGGTCAGAACAATAATATATGCTGCCTTTAGCATCTGAAGAGGCCTGCAAGATGCTGAGCTTTCTTTGTGATGGGTGGTACAGGTGTAATAGCTTGTCCTTTACATTGGAGAAGTTGTCTCAGCAAGCCCCAGGCCAGTGATCCTCTGAAAACTTTACGGATATGGCAAATATCCCCTCTCCTCTGGAGCATGTGACTGACCAAGGGCATCCAGAGTACATGCCACTTTCCGTTCATCAAGTATAATTTACATAATATCATTAACATAATGGACCTATTTGATGTTCTTTGGAGTATTCAGGTCCTTTTAGGCTATCTTGTGATAGAAGGTTAAACAAAGCCCTGGGGAAAATCAACAAATGTATTTCTTATCCACCACATGTGAATGTAAACTGTTTTTGATTCCCCTTTCTAATGGATATGGAAAAGGATGCATTTGTCAGATCAATAGCTTCATGTCACATACTGCAGACAATGGGAATCCATCTAGTAAAGATACCACATCTGGTATGTCAGCTGCGTTAGGATTACCATGCGGTTGGGTTTTCAGTGGCCCACTTTCACTTGCCATGACCTGTGTTTTATACATTTTATTTTTGTAGGTGACTTTCACTTTCCGTGACTTGTGTTTTATAGGTGAGACTGGTAAATTAAATTGAGATATAATGAGGACTATCACTTCTGCATCTCAGAGGCTAAAACTAATTTCTGCAGTTAACCCTAGAATTTTATATGGTTTTGATTTACTAATTTGGTCTGTTTCAGGCACTTCCACTTGGCTTTTCCTGCAACAGTAATCCTTTTACCACTGAACAAAGAATCAATGTGAGGTTTCTGACAGGTTTTAAGTATGTCCACACCAACTATGCATTCAGAGACTGGAGAAATGACAACCAAGTAGGACCATGTACCCAGTAGAAAATTTAAAAACCTTAGGACTGAGAAAAACCTAATGGAAAACCTTGGCTAGCATTCTGGTTATTATTTGATCTCATAATGTCCTTATCTGCTCAAATCCTGTGTCCTATCCACAACCCTTAAAATACGAAGGTATCCTCCTTTTCTATGTATATTTACCTTGTTACATAGCTTCTTTGGAGATGAACTGGGGGGATCATTTCTGTATATACCTACCAGGGGATTGCAGAGTTATTCCTCATATAGATCTGACCTCTCTCAGTCGATTCAGCCTTGGTCTGAAAAATGGCTCAGGGTAGAGAACTGGGAAAGGGATTGACTTTCCATTAAGGAAGCTGGTCAGCCTTTTGTTTGTTTGTTTGTGATCTCTTTGGGTTATATAGTAAGCAGTACTCTCGTTCAGTGCTCATGTATCCTTCCTCTAGGAACACCATAGTCTATGAGCCATTTCCATGGACCCCTGTGGGTTAGGACCCACCCCCACCCCCACCAGCACACTACCATTAAAAACTTTGCACTTTTTATTTTGGTGTGAAAGAATGTTTTTTCATTTTTTAAAAAATTATACTTTAAGTTTTGGGGTACATGTGCAGAATGTGCAGGTTCGTTACATAGGTATACACATGCTTTGGTGGTTTGCTGCATCTATCCCTCCATTACCTACATTAGGTATTTCTCCTAATGTTGTCCCTCCCCAATCCCCCCACCCCCTGCTATCCTTCCCCTAATACCCCCACTCCCCCAGCAGGCCCCAGTGTGTGATGTTCCCCTCCCTGTGTCCATGTGTCTCATTGTTCAGCATTGACTTAGGAGTGAGAACATGCAGTATTTGGTTTTCTGTTCTTGTGTCAGTTTCCTGAGAATGATGGTTTCCAGATTCACCCCCGTCCATGCAAATGATATGAACTCATCCTTTTTTATGGCTGCATAGTATTCTATTGTGTATATGTGCCACATTTTCTTTATCCAATCTATCTTTGATGGTTATTTGGGTTGATTCCAAGTGTTTGCTATTGTAAACAGTGCCGCAACAAACATACATGTGCATGTGTCTTTATAATTGAATGTTTTACAATCCTTTGGGTATATACCCAATATTGGAATGGCTGGGTCAGATGGTATGTATATCTCTAGATCCCTGGGAAATTGCCACACTGTCTTCCATAATGGTTGAACTAATTTACACTCCCACCAACAGTGTAAAAGCATTCCTATTTCTCCACATCTTCTCCAGCATCTGTTGTCTCCTAATTTTTTTTAAATTGTACTTTAGATTCTGGGGAACATGTGAAGATCATGCAAGATTGTTGCATAGATACATTCATGGCACGGTGATTTGTCTCCTGATTTTTTAATGATTGCCATTCTAACTGGCATAAGATGGGATCTCAACGCGATTTTGATTTGCATTTCTCTAATGACCAGTGATGATGAGCTTTTTTTTCATATGTTTGTTGGCTGCATAAATGTCTTCTTTGGAAAAGTGTTTGTTCATGTCCTTCGCCCACTTTTTAATGAGGTAGTTTGTTTTTTCCTTGTCAATTTGTTTAAGTTCTTTGTAGATTCTGGTTATTAGCCCTTTGTCAGATGGGTAGATTGCAAACATTTTTTCACATTCTATTAGTTGCCGGTTCACTCTAATGATAGTTTCTTTTGCTTTGCAGAAGCTCTTAAGTTTAGTTAGATCCCCTTTGTCTACTTTGGCTTTTGTTGCCATTGCTTTTGGTGTTTTAGTCATGTAGTCCTTGCCCATGCCTGCGTCCTGAATGGTTTTGCCTAGGTTTTCTTCTAAGGTTTTTATGGTGTTAGGTCTTATGTTTAATTCTTTAATCCATCTGGAGTTAATATTTGTATAAGGTGTAAGGCAGGGATCCAGTTTCAGCTTTCTGCATATGGCTAGCCAGTTTTCCCAACACCATTTATTAAATAGGAAATCCTTTCCCCATTGCTTTTGTCAGGTTCGTCAAAGATCAGACGGTTGTAGATGTGTGGCATTACTCCTGAGGCCTCTATTCTTTTCCATTGGTCTATATCTCTGTTGTGCACTCGTTACAGTAATTACTTGCCACTGACAATTAAGTTCTGTCACATGTCCTCTGATATTTGGGGAAGCCATTATCTCCATTACTACCAGGGCACTCAGTTCTACAACTTTATCTCCTACCTACAGAGCACCTACACTACAGAATTTTTTAAAATGTTGGCACCTCCATCACCAGGACCTCCCTTATTGTTTTAGTAAACAGACTGTCTCCTGGACTCTCCTGCAGAACTGTCAGCTGGAGGGTCTTTCAGTCTCCTATAATAGATTGACTCTAGCATGTCTGCTTCTCTGCACTTTTGATTCTTCTATCATCTGCCTGCTCACTCTTGAATCTCTCCCATATTCAATGTGGGACATTGTCTTCTCTGAGCTTCTTGTGGAGCACTGTTTGTAATGCACTTCTAAGCATCATTGCCAGGGCATTCAATTTTGAGTCATGGTCTAGTGCACTATTTTTGCCAACCTTTCCCTTATCCAGTTCCCTTATGTAATTAGGCCTTGATTTTGTCATGTGAGCATTGTCTAGGCTGAGAATCCTGCCTTCTCTCATGTTCTGTAACTTTCACAGTTAAGTCCTCATCTTGGTCTTCAGCTTGATTAGCCCTCCAAGTGTGGTAGATGAGAGTTTCTCTAAATCCTGACAGAGAGGCCCTCTGATTTCCACACTTTGCTTCAAATGGTTGATTAGTTGATTGGAGCCTGTCATTTCTCTCTCCAAAGCATAAGTTGCTCTCAGGAAAAGTCACTCAATTGCACTCTAATTTTGCAGTTACTATTTTTTCCCTTATCTTTCAAACACCAATGATATCACATACACTGGTGCATCTGTAACCTATATCCTGTCTCATCCATCACAGGTGAACATTTCAGCAATTGTCCCACTTCATCATGCCAGGGGCTACCAGATAACACTTATGACCAGTGTTGGGGATGTTATTGCATTCAGCTAGTGAGAAATTCAATTTTAGAATCCCATCCTTACAGAGTTTACTTCGTAAAGTACTCCAGGCACTAGCTGTCTTAGGTCAGGTTTCCTGACAGTGGGGTTTCATAAAGGGATTCCTTTGTGAGTCAAGGTTCTCTGAAAACAGCCTGTAGAGAAGTAAGGGAAGATCAGAACAGGGGAAGAAGCTATGGCCTCAAGAAAAGTACAGTTCAACTTGATCCCATAGGGAGTTCTGTAGTATAAATTGCATCATACAGATTGTCTTCTCCAGAAGCAAAAGGTCTGGGCATCAGTCAATCATCAGTCAAGGGCAGCCCCCAGGCAGAGGGTGGACACAGGATCACCTGGGCATTCCTGGGCAAGGGGCTAATGCCAGTCAAGGGCAATTTGTCAGAGAAGAGTTCCAATGTGAGCTACAGGCAGTAGGTAGCGGATGCGTAAGCAAATGTTAAGGGGGATTGGATGGGGATACCTATTGTATCTGCTACATATCACCTCATGTTAGAATACTGAAAAATAAAGTACTGTTAATAGCTCAGCTACTGGAGTTTTATAGACCTGCATTCATTTGGGCAAGATAGTTAACCTTTCTGACTCTGTTTCCTCTACTGTAAAATAGGAACAATATATCAGCTTAAACTTGAAAGTGTTTAAGTGAGGATGAATTTGTGAAGTCACCAGTAGAGTACTTGTTTTATAATAGATGCTAAATTAATGTTATTATGTTGACAAAGAAAGTAGAACTTGACTATTTATCAAGAAAATAATATGTTTGTTTATCTAATTCTATTTAATGCAGAAAGCTAATTGATATCTCTTACCTCAAAAAGAAATGGTGGCACTATGCCTCTTAGTTCATTTGCAAAATAAATTAGTAAGTCAGAATAATGCAGTATTAAACTCACATGTAAGAATAAAAGTATAATATTTAACTAAGATAAAGAGGTATTATATATGCATTAATCAATATCATTAATATTCAGAGAAAGTGAGCTACTATTAGAATTTCCTTTCAACATACTACTTGTAATTTTTGAAAAGGTTATTGATAAAATGATAGATGTGCATTAAGAGAAATTGCTCATACACAAATAAATGTCTCTATACAGTTCAGACATATATTGGCCTAGCATTTGCTGAACAGAAGTGATTCATTAAATTACAAGGCAGTAGAGTATATAATGATTGCTTCTTGATTATTTTTCTTGTCCTTTATGTATTTTCATTTCACCTCCTGAAGACTGACATTTTTTTTTGTTGTTGTTGTTGTTGTGTTTGAGATGGAGTCTCACACTGTCACCCAGGCTAGAGTGCAGTGGCCTCAATCTTGTCTCACTGCAACCTCTTCCTCTCAGGTTCCAGCAATTCGCCTTCCTCAGCTTTCCAGGTAGCTGGGTTTACAGGCATGTGCCACCATGCCTGGCTAATTTTTGTATTTTTAGTAGCGACAGGGTTTTACCATGTTGGCCAGACTGGTCTTGAACTCCTGACCTCAGGTGATCCACTCACCTTGGCCTCCCAAAGTGCTGGGATTACAGGCATAAGCCACTGCTCCCAGCCCCCAAAGATTGACATTTGTTTGTTGCTTCTTATTTACCTAATTCCTTTTGGTAGATGAAATTTTGCAAGTACTGTACCTGCTGTACTTGGGTTTCTTCGTTTGATTCTGAGGGTGTTTGCATTTCGTGAATGACACTGACTTACTCAAGAGCTTTGGTATACCCTTTATAACTATTACTTGTGTTTCTTTGACACAAGAACTCACATGTTCTCATTCATCAGAGGCACAATTCCTATTGTTAACCACTTCCCTTTGGGAGATTGCCTCTAGGTAAGCATATTTCTTTTATGCTTATCAAATATGAAATAAATATACAACCAACTGAATAGAATATCATAGCATAATATGGTACCACATAACAAAGCAATTATAAAGTTAAGCTGCAAAGTGAGATTACTTTTGGAGAATATTAGTCCTTAGTTGGAATTTAATCAACTTAACTTGCTTTACCAGAGATGATATGCAACAGCTAATATAGTGAGCCATCAACAAATGGAGATAGAAACTGCATCTGTAAACATTTGCTTTGCAAAACCACATTCATCTCAGGCAAATAACTTTTTTGCACTTAATTACTTTAGACAATAGCAATGATTTAAAACCTGAGATACATGCAGTACTTATCACAACAAAATTAGTATCTTTGTTTTTAAAACCATTTGGAATACTAATGTGAATTTTCAAAAAAATGTGAATTTTTTGTTTCCACTTGCTGTGTAGATTAGGGTATTCACCATATTTTGTTAATATTTATCATTTTGCAATTATTTCCATTATATTTGCTGACAATTACATAAATAGAAATGATAATGGGCAGATTTTCAAATTGCTCCTTATTTCCTGAGTCTTTTCATCCAAAAGAATAGTGCAATGAGGAGTCCATACCTGACAGAGATGTGGAAAAATAGCTGGACATGTTATGAAGTGGTGATCAATGACAAGGTGTAAATGCATAGTGTTATGACATGGGAAATAGTTCTTAATGTTGAAGTTCCCACTAGAGAGGTTATGGCATAGACACTCAGAATTTAGGGTCTAATAAAGATGGTATGATAAGAGCAGGTTTTACCTACTGATTACTGTCTTCTCACATCTGTCATACCTCGCATCTCTCATATCTCTGAAAGGTTGAAGACACTGCGTAAGCCCTCGGGAAGCTGCCTCTTCCCAAGTCTCCATACTCACACTGCTTTTGATTAATTGATCCCTTTCTCACTGTGCATCAGACCTTATGTCATTGTTTCCCTTTATATCCAGCTCATCATAACAAATACCTTCAATGCTAGTACAATACTTAGATCATCCTTGCCTATAAAACTCAAACTCTGGGAGAGAGATCCAAGATGGCGGATTAGCAACAGCTCAGGATTGTAGCTCCCAGTGAAAGCGCAGAGAGCGAGTGGAAGACACAATTTCAGATGAATTTCTGTTGCCCACAAACTGGGAGCTACCCAGCGGAGGAGCCACACGGGTTGCCAGCACGACTCTTTTGGCCAGCACAGTGCAGTGCTTCTTGGTGCGGAGTATATGGGACTGGGTGCCCTTTGAGTCGGGCTTAGCTGGTCCCATCCCCACAAGGAGAACAGCAATTGGAAGCGCTGAGAACTGAGAGTTTCACAGCAAGCACAGCTGAACCCGGGAAGGCCTAGCTCTGTGGGGAAAGGGCGTCCGCTGAAGGAAAACTAAGAAACAGAAAAAAGTTCATAACCAACAAGCCAGATGTCCACTCAGACCCAATCTGAAAGTCGGCAATTACAAACACGACAGGTAGATAAATCCACAAAAATGGAAAGAAACCAGTGCAAAAAGGCTGAGAACACCCGAAATCAGAATGCCTGTCCTCCTACAGGGGATCACAGCTCCTCATCAGCAAGAGAACAAGGCCTGACGGAGAATGAGTGCGATGAACTGACAGAATCAGGCTTCAGAAAGTGGATAACAAGAAACTTCTGTGAGCTAAAAGAACGTGTACTAACCCAATGCAAAGAAACTAAGAACCTTGAAAGAAGATTTAATGAAATGCTAACGAGAACGGATAACTTAGAGAGGAACATGAATGAATTGATGGAACTGAAAAACACAACACGAGAACTTTGCGAAGCATGCACAAGTTTCAACAGCCAAATTGACCAAGCAGAAGAAAGGATATCAGAGGTCGAAGATGAACTCAATGAAATAAAATGAGAAGGTAACAAGGAATGAACAAAGTCTCCAAGAAATATGAGACTATGTGAAAAGACCTAATCTACGTTTGATAGGTGTACCTGAATGTGATGAAGAGAATGAATCCAAGCTGGAAAATACTCTTTAGGATATTATCCAGGAAAACTTCCCCAACCTAGCAAGGCAGGCCAGTATTCAAGTCCAGGA
>CAUYLG010025800.1:0-14495 GCA_963573385.1 Cacajao melanocephalus | reverse complement strand
TCATCTACATTAAGTATTTCTCCTAATGCTGTCCCTCCCCTATCCCCCGCCCTCTGCTACCCTTCCCTTAGCCCCCACCCTCCGACAGGCCCTGCTGTGTGATGTTCCCCTCCCTGTGTCCATGTGTTCTCATTGTTCTACACCCACTTATGAGTGAGAACACGTGGTAACAACCTAATTTTTAAAAAATTAAATAACATTAAAGGTCGGAAACAATATAATTATAGATTTTTCAAATTTTAAGTATAGACTTGATCATAATACCTCACTACTGGTTAATGATTTGGAAAGATCAATGCTACATTCTCAGTCATAACAAATTCCAAATTAATTCCAGATGAAGTATAAGAATAAAGTATATATAAATATTTATAATTACCTTATAGCAGAAGATAGTCTATAAATATGGTATCAAAAGCAGCAACCATAAAGAAAATAATTGATCAGTTGCCTCACATTAAAACTTCTATACAGGGGGAAAAACCCCTAAAAGGTAAATGATAAATTGAGAAAATATTTCTAATATATGTGATAAAATATTAATGATGCTAATATATAAAATATATGATTAAAACAATAAATAGAAGTAAAATTAATAAAATTGTCATCTCAAAAGTCAAATTCAAAAATTTAAAATATTTGAGGCTTTTTAGTTGTAACAGATATATCCACTCAATATATATGTATTTTAATATATATCATATATATTATATATATTTTTCATATGATATATATTTTTTAATGGTTAAATTAGAAAACATTAAAAGAATAACACCACTTTTTAATATAAACTCTCTGGGGTATAATGGGGTTACATATCAAAAAGTCACAAAACATATACGTAATTCTACAAGAATTACACTTCTAGGAATTATCTTAAGGAAACAATCTGAGAAACATGTAAGTATTTAGTTACAATGATGCTTGCTATGCTTTTTAAAAAAATGATATCCCCAAATTGGGAACAGAACACCAATTTTTGGCAATAGGAGATTGGTAGACTTAATCATGAATCCTCTATTCGATGGACTGCTATATAATCAATAAAGCTTATGTGGTACATCTATATTTATTAACCTCGAAAGATGCCAACAACGTGCACAGTGAAAAGAGCACACTACACTCTAAACAGCAATAACTCATGTTTGAAAAATATGTATATGTATTTTCTTTCAGACATTTCCATTACTGATTGGTGAGATTGGAAGCTCCTTTGTTTGTCTTTTAAGTTTTCCACCCTGAAATATGACATGTTATTTTTTATAAGAGAGAAGACAGAAAACATTAAATAAAACCTATTACAATCTTTATTAAAGTATAGGCATTGGCTAAGCTACATACTTCTATTATTGTATTCTATTACACATTTTACATGTATCGATTTACATGTTCCTTTTGTCTCTGTAGCTATAAATCCATTGAGGGCAAGCACTGTTACTATCTTTGTATGCCTACCTAGCAATTCACCTAGGGTTTTATAGTGAACATCATTAAGTGTTGGTATTTTTAAGAGGAAAGAAAAAGAAGGGAGGGAGGGAGGAGAGGGGACAGAAGAAATGAAGAGGAGAAAGAGTGAAAGGAAGGAAGAGGGAAGGAAGGACAGGAGGGAGGAAGAAGGAAGAAGGAAGACAGAGAGAGATGGAGGGATGGAGAAAGAGGAGAGAAGAGAGAAGAAAGAGGAATAAAGAGAGGGAAAGAAAGAAGAGTAAATAGGGGAAAAAGGGGAAAAAAACGCTGTAGTGGGGGGAGAAAAGTGGTTAGAGATATCGTTTCTGCACAAATACATTTTTATTTCCTGGAATTGAAACCAAAACCCCAGCCACAGCTGTCTCCTCTGCCCAGTCCACATGTCTGCCATGTTGCTCTGTTTCAGAAGCCTGGTAATGCTGTGAATACAACAGTGTTTTAGGGCTCCAGCCAGTAAGATCCTATCTAACAAAATATTTTCCCACAAGGTACCCTCCCCTTCGCAGATGTTTGCTAACACATCAACAGCTGTAGCACTGCATAACACAGTTTCTCAATCATTAGCAGACATTACCTAATTGATAAGGGCGTCCTTCTAAGCAGCCTGTTCCCAGTTCTGTGTGACATACAATGAAACTCTATTCCCTTTCCCTGTGACATCAACATTCTTGGCTGAGCCATTGGAGGGGAACTCCTTTTCCACCCAAGATAAACTGGAATCTGGGGCTAGAACCATTCCCCTAGGGTCCCCACAGCCAAATTCTCCCACCAACTCCCACCTCCCCAGTCCCCAGAGTGCTTGATTCCAACCAAGAGGCTGCTCCTCAGGCCTTGCTGACGTTGATCACAGTGCAGCTGTAGCTCTTCACCAGCTCCCTGTGACAGCAGGAACCAGATTGGAAGCACAAGGCATTTGGTGTCAATGGACGTGCATGCATGAACCGCTGAGCTGGGACCATCCCATCCTCTCTCTTCCCTTGTGGCTCCCCCTACACAACTGTACATCAACATTGAAATTGTCCATCTGGTGTTTCCTGGAAATAAGGTCCTTGTGACAACATATTTCATTAACAGTGCTTGGAGATGGCCTGTGAACCCAGGAAGCAAAAGACCCTGGCCACTGATGGCCAGCTCAGGCAAAGGTACAGAGAGATGTACAAGAAGAGCCCAGATGGCAGAAAAGACCTTGAAACGAGGCTCTAGGCAAGCCCACCTCCTGCCTCCTCCAGTGCCCACTGACCCACCCAGTGAGTGTTGAGTTTCCTTGGCATGCCCTGCAAATACGGTTGCAAAGGAAATTTTTGCTACCAAATTGGTCCCTAGCCCCTGAGATTAGAGGAAAGACACATAATCAGCAGGCAAGAGAACACAGAAGTTTGTTGTCTGTGGGTCTTTTTCTTAATAAATGAAAGGTTGATTTATCTTATCTTTGTCTTACAGCATAATGGGGAATTTGGACAAATAGACCCAGCTTCAAACACTGGCTCTGACACTGCTGTGGGCAAATTTGTCTCTCTCAGCTTCTATTTTCTCATGTGGCCCTTGTGAGGATACAGTGAAAAAACCTACATAAATCCCCAGTCTAGAGTATGTTCTCAGTAAGTGCGAGCTTTAAAAAAAAAAAAAGAAAATCAGTATACATGAAGATATGTAGATATATATGTCTAGATGGCCAGTCTTCCTGCTTCATCAGGTTGGCATTATCTTCCCATTCCACAGAAAAGTGTGCAGTTATTAGCAGAGCTGTCTGAAATCCAAAGCAATGCAAATAGCTCCCAGTGTCATCTCACCAAGCAATAGGCCTCTCACAGGTGAGGAGCTTGAGACCTATAGAGGGAAAGTGAGGGTACAGCTGGATGCTCAGGGTCTTGACCCCAAGCCTCATCATTTGCTATGTATCCCTGGCTGTACCCCAAGTTTAGGGAGTGGGAGTAACTGGGCATGGGCCTGCTCTCAGGTCTCCTCCATGAGGGGGATGCCACAGTGTCAGACTAGCCCCATCCTGCCCTAGACTCTACAGCAATCATGCTTGGCCTTTTGAGGATTCAAAAACATTTTTCCATATTTCCCTAGTTTCCTGTTCTCATCAAGGTTTGGCCTCCACTGGAGTGTTGAGTCTAAGATTTTTGTTAAAATAGCCCTCTGTGGAAAACGTCATGGGTCTGAAAGAAGCCCCCATGCCCTTTGACTTGTAGCTGGGTGGATGCACACTGGCTGGCTGTGGGTCCTGGTTGGTGAATGGGTTCAACAGCCATATGCCATACCTTCCCTACAATGGAGCCCGGTCACTGAGCGGGGTCAGGACCACCGCCATCAACGTTGGTGGCCAAGGGAAACCATGCTGGTTTCTGACCCCCCACTGTCCCCCATCGCCTGTAAAGTGTTGACGGGTCCTGGGCTGGTCTGCCTTGTTTCCAACTTTTCTGTCTGACCCTGCAGGGTCTCCTAATCTGGGAGGCCTTGGGCATTCACCCCTCTTCATCAGGCACTGACTCTTTCCTTCTAGGTAGGAAGGAACGATTGTAAGGCCCTCTTCCAGTTCCAACATCATGGGATTATTGTGGTGCTGATCTCCTGGTCCCTCCTTGTTTTGCAGGACACTCCCTTAGGCTTCTCTCCAGCCCCAGTTATAACCGGAGTAGAGAGCATGGGGCCCCTCCTCACACCCCTACTCTCACTCCACTTAAGAATCTGCATCTCCAGAGAGAAGGACGCTGTGCAGAGCTTCACTTCCAGTCACCTGAGGAGCACATGGGCACGAATGACATGACTTTTCCCTGTCATGAGAACCCATCAGAGACCAAACTAAGTAAACTTTTGTTTCCCTATCTTATTCTCTTGAAGAGAACACCGCCATAACTCCACAGAGAATAAACATACACAGCCTAATCTTTCTGCTGGCTGGGACAGTTTGTTGAAATTGGTGAAATGATGCAGACCCCGCTGAAATGGCTTGATAAGCGTTCTAAGTCCTGCTTTGTGATTATTAAATAGGGATGGTAATTCTGCTTCTTCTGGTCATTTTTTAAAAAAATCCCTAACTTCTTCGCATGTTGCACTGTGGCTTATACATATGCTGAGCTCATGTGTCAATTAACATATGTGCACACATGCAAATCTCACATCTTCCCCTTGGGAAAGTGTCTGTGCCTCTAGAGAGAGAGAAAATTCCACCCTCATTTTATGATTCCCTCATTGGGTTGTTAGCAACATCATGAAAGAGAAATCAAAGTTTGAATGATTCATACTGCACAAGAATTAAGCTGAAATAAAAATAGCTTACACATTTTTTGATACACAAACATTTCTTTTCTTAGAGGAGCAAACAGCAAACTATAGACTACAGGCCATATCCGGCCCATGGCCTGTTTTTGTATGACCTGTGTGAGCTACAAATTTATGTTCCCATTTTTAAATGGCTGCAAAAATCAAAGGAAGAATAATATTTCCCAACACAGGAAAATTATATGAGATTCAAATTCCAGTGTTCATAAAGTTTTATTGGAACACAACCTTCCTCATTCATTTACTCATCATCTGTGACTGCTTTTCATGCTGCAAAAGTGGGGTTGAGCCTGTAAGCAAAACATATCTACTACCTGGACCTTTCCAGGAAATGTTTGTTGATTTTCATAAGTCTTTTTTTAAAAGAATCTATTTTTTTCATATCCTTTCACAGATGGATGAACTGGAAACTCGAGAGGAAATTGGACTTTAAAGAATGTTCTCAACATGACTGAACCCAAAGAGAAGCAGACATTTACCCCCATGAGTGCAGATCCCTTTGAATTCCTCTACTGTGTGCTGCCCATCAGAACATAGCCCCGCCTCACAGAAGAGCTGTTGAAATGCCCATTAAGAAAAATTGATTCTGAAGTGTGACATCATGTCCTTGAAGATACACGATATCATGACAGGACATGATATCATGTCCTGTGCAAACAGAAATTGCATTGTCAGAGACCCAGTCACTTCAGGAGGAAAGATATGAGTGTGAAAATAAAATCATAATTTATGAAACTGATAGTTATGGTAGGAATGTTCAGCATTGAAGACTCCTCTTTATAATGAACCCCAAATTTTGTGTTAGATCCTCTGTGACCAGTTGCTTACCTCCTTTGCTCTTTTATTGACAAAACCTCATAAGGACTGAGTTTTCCATGCTTATTTAATTATTATTATTATTATGGCTTTTACCTTCACACAATAATATTGCTCAGGAAGGTCACTTTCAAACTCAACTTCTTACATACCATTGAAGTAACATCAGGTAAGAATTCTTAGAACTTCCTTTTTTAAAATAAATCTATTTCTAATGAAAACAATGCGGGATTATTCATTTAAGTGTGGCAGGAAGTTTCAGAGAAAATAATGTGCATATATTTTCTATGTGCCAGAATATAGGAGGCCTAAGAAAAGGCAGGAAGAGAAGCGGTTTGTTTGCCCATTTCATTTCCTGGGGTGAAATGTAAAAACTCTGTGATGGCTTATAAATAACACTTGCCCCTGACCCAAGTTATGTTTCCACAGACTTGTTGCCCTAATATTGACACCACATGTCTTTTTCCAACTCAGAATCAGCCTGAAGAAAATGGAGGTATGAAACACAATGACACTCAGAGACACACAGGTGCCTCTGCTTTGATTGACAGGGCGGCAACACCAAGGACAGCTACAGGGCTACCACAGACAGGTGGAGCTGGGAGTCCTGGATACTCTCATCTCCAAGAGTCACAGGGAAGTGAGTCGGCAAATGACGGGTCCGTCTAGCAAGCACTGGGGGCAGCGTGCCTTGAGTCCCCTCACCTTGTCTCAGCCACACACTCCAAGAACATCACCTCCTCCTCCCATCATCCAGCACACCTCATGTCTAAATAATATATATTCATGTTGAGGAGTCAAAAGGATGGCCAGGCATGGTGGCTTACACCTGTAATCCCAGCACTTTGGGAGGCCGAGGCAGGTGGGTCACTTGATGTCAGGAGTTCGAGACTAGCTTGGCCAACGTGGCAAAACCCTGTCTCTACTAAAAATACAAAAATTAGCTGGGCATGGTGGCAGGCACCTTTAATCCCAGCTATTCAGGAGGCTGAGGCAGGAGAATAGCTTGAACCTGGGAGGCAGAGGTTGCAGTGAGCTGAGATCGCACCATTGCACTCCAGCCTGGGTGACAAGAGCGAAACTCTGTCTCAAAAAAAAAAGAAGAAGAAGAAAGAAGAAAGAAGAAAGAAGAAGAAGAAAGAAGAAAGAAGAAGAAGAAGAAAAAGCAAAAGGAGATTCTGCTACTTATTGAGTGCCTTCTCTCTGTCTGTCACGGCACCAACAATTCCTCAGGACTTTATCTTATTTAATTCTCACAACATCCCAGAGAGAGATGGTCATTGTTATCATGTTTTTTAAATGAGGAAACTGGGGCCCAGCAAAGTCAATTATTTTGCCCCAAACCGCACAGTTGGAAATTCTAGGAATTCAAGTCTATCCAAGTTGACTACTCTTTCTCCACACCCCTCACTGTTTCTCTAACAAAATTAATCAGACTGAGACTGCATTGGGGTGATTTAGGGTTCATGTAAGAAGGATTTTCCCAAGTCAATGATGTTGGACACTGAGAAATAAGGAGGGCCTTGTGGAGTAACCTCAGGTGGACTTCAGAGGACCTATGCCACTTGTCTGTAGTGGATGGCAACTGTGGCATTGGTTGATACTTTCTGGAAGTTAATATTTTAAAATCTATAAAGTTCTGAACCCACTGGCCAAGTTATGATCAAACTGAGAATTTCTGGGCTTCTCCATATACCCAAGCAACTTAATGTGCCAAGAAGTTGAGTGGGCCGTCACAGTGGACCCCACTTGCCTGGACCTGGAGGCTCGGCAAGGGAGCTCAGACAGAGGCTGAGTCACTGCACCCTGCTCGACTATGACACTTCGCACTTCTGCTTTCTCTCCTCTCTAACGTTAATGGCTCATCTCCCCCAGGGTTCTCTTTTCACCTTTTAACCATGTGTCTGTCACTTCAGCTTGTTAATGGCTTTTGGGCATCCTGAGGCACAGCACAGCGTGCTGCTGCTCCACAGAGACTCCCACCAGCCTTTCTCCTTGGTTAGGGGTTGCTTACAACTTGTAAATCAGCACATTAGTCACAGTTAAATGTTTCCTGAAGAACTTTCCAAACAGCCTGGGAGTGTGGGGTTAGAACCTGGGACAGTAACAGGTGCTTTCAGGACACAAGCCACTTTGTAGGCCAATCCATGGCAACATCTGAGGATGCCACCCTGCAATCAAGGCCACTCAGCACCTAGAGTGCCTGAAGAGGACACATTCATCCAGAAGAAAACAGGGTTAAAATAAAAGAAATTGCTACTGTCAGAACTTCCCTCCAGAGTCCTGGTTGAGTCCCCACTCTTAAACTTAAAGCCTCAAATATCAGTTTGAGGAAACATTAGCTTGTTCGGAAACTCTTCTGTTCTAGCTTTGGATTTATGAGCAGGGCATTTTTTTTTCCTTTTGAGAACACAGACGGCTATGACTGCACAGGACAGAAGACCTCCACACCCCCTTGCGCTGTGGGGACCGAAGGGGCCAGGAGAAGTCCTGACTTCTCGTGCCATTCTGGAGAGCCACACAGACCTTGGTGTTTGCAAGGAGAATTTCTCAGGCTTTGGGGCCTAGGCCCTAGCATTAGCTAGCCCAACAAATTAGGGACGTTCAAAACCGGACTGGGCTGCCTGTTGAGGAACTGAGCTTCTTGTCACTGGACAGGTGTGGCAGAGACAGCAGAGATTCTAATGAGGGAGTTTCTGCACTGGGTGAGCAGCTCAATTCTACACACATTTGCCAAGGAGCCACTGTAGGGAGTGGGAAGGTGATGCGGTTTCTGCAGCCACCTGCTCGGTCATTTGCTGGGTTTGTCCTAATGCCTCAGATTAGAAACAAAGACATAATTAACCCCTCCATGTAGGATTGAACCAGATGTCATTTCCATATGCTGCAGTCCTTGGGTAACATTGCAGTGAAACCACTGCCTCACTCATACACTGCCCACCTACTCATTTGGGAAAAATCAAAACCACCTCGTAATGCAGGAAGGAAGCTGCGGTCAGAAAGGAAAGGGTCTGTCCAAAGCTGTGATAGGAGAACAATCAGCTACAGTGCTGGGCCTCCCCCTCATTAACCTTTTGGAGATGACAGAACCTTCTCTCCAGTTTTGTTGTTGTTGTTTTTAACAAAAAAAATTCCTGATTCACAGTACCAAGTTCTTCCTGTTTGTACAGAAATCAAGCTATATTTCCACTTTGGGAGAGAAAAAAATGAGAGCTAATCCACAAAGCCCCTGCTTGTCAGCAGCAGGAAATGCAACACATGCATTTCTACTGACATGTATTTCAATACAGATATGCATGTAATAGATGCTCAGTAAATACCATGGAGTGAATGACATACATTTCTCTCTCAGCTGTAGGCCTGATGAACACAAGATTTCAGACCTTTGGAGTAGGAGTAATCATAGGATTTTTAACGTCTCGGAAAGGTGAGTCCCGAAACTCATTGCGATGGAAAGAAAACCTACTGCCCCAGATGGCGGCATCAGCAGTTCTGCTGATATCAGACTAACAAGAAGTTTGGGTTCATCTGCTATCTTTTGATTTACTTATAACTATCATTCAAACTAAGACAGCTTTGAGAGTGAAAGGGGATTCTATTAATAATGACACTGAGATGACAGGTAAGTAGGCATTGTTTCTGAGAGGTGGGATATTTAGCCATCCCTCTGTCTCAGAACCTATGTAACCTGTTGTTGTCACACATCAACTATAGGAAAGTAAGTGGCTCATGTGGAAACGACTTTATAGTCATTTTCTTTAACTCTCTTACTTTACAAAAGATACTTGAGTCACAGAGCTTAAAAGACTTTGCCCAAAATCACACAGCTTGGTGATACCAAAGTCAAGCTATAAGCCAGGACAGCTCATTCCCACCCAGGGCTCATGGGCTTTTGTTATTTATTTCTCTGTGTGCATAGTCCGGGATACTCACTTAACGCAAGTGTGGCAAAGGAAAGAACACAATTACAAGTTCTTACCAAGCATAAAAAAAGCACTGGTGCATTGATTTCCCAGGTGATTTTAGATAAAAAATCTAATTTCTTTGCATTCTGTTTCCTGACTTGGAAAATCAAGAGAAATAACTGTCCTTCCACCTCTGGGTATAGTCAGGAGGAATAAGATGTAAATATAAATGAAGAAGCACATTGACTCTTTGGGCAGAGAGGAGTTGTACATATACTTGTAGAGTTGTAGGTTTTATTGCACTATAAAATTATCCACAATGTACTATTGAACCAAGAACTAAACAGTACTCCTGAGTGCTGAAAGTGATAAAGTGACCCACAATACCTAACTCATCTCATGAAGCAAGAGTAATTTATTGCAGGGAAGGGTGTGAGGAGAGACTGGAGGAAGGGCAGATGGGGAACAGGAGGAAGACTTAGTGAATGTAGCCACAATGTCCCTAACTGAACAGTAGAAAATTGATGAAGATGCTCTTGTTGGAGGGAGGATCCAAGATGGCCGAATAGGAACAGCTCCAGAGTGCAGGTCCCAGCAACAACAATGCAGAGGGTGAGTGCCCACCACATTTCCAAACAAGTTTTCACTGCCCACAGACCAGGAGATTCCTGAGCCGAAAAGCGCCACGAGTTTTCAGCATGGCAGTTTCAGCCAGTGCCGGCTTGGTGCACAGACCCTCACACAAATCTGGATGGCCATTTCAACTGGCGCCTGGAACACCTGGGAGACAGAGCCACCCATTCAAGTGAAAGGGAGGGGGCAGAGACAGGGTACCAGGTGATCTGGCTCGGCGGGTACCACCCACACAAAATAAGCAATCTGAAACACTCTGGATTGAGAGTTTCCCAGCAAGCGCAAGTGGACCCAGGATGGTCCAGCTCAGTGGCGGGCAGGGCGACCATCACTCCCGAGGCACTTCACACAGCAGCTGGGCAGAGCCTGTGGCAGCTCAGGAACACCTCTGCTGGCAGACTGTGACTTGACTACTCTGTGCAGGGCATGGCATCTATGAAAAAAGGCAGCAGCATGACAGGAACTTATAAATAAAGTTGAACTTCCTAGGACAGAGCACGTGGGAAAAGAGGCAGTTATGAGTTCCACTGCAGCAGACTTAAAAGTACCTACTCAGCAGCTATGCATGGAACAACGGAGCTCGCAGCACAGCACCTGAGCTCCTATAAGGTACAGACGGTCTCCTCAAGCAGCTCCCTGACTCCCTTATACCCAAAGAGACACCTCATAAAGGAGAGCTCAGGCCGACATCTAGCAGGTACCCTTTTGGGACGAAGATAAGGGAAGAAGAAACAGACAGCAACCCTTACTGTTCTGTAGCTGCCACAGGTGATCCCCAGGCAAGCAGGGTCTGGAGTGGACCTCCAGCAGTCCTGCAGCAGAGTGGCCTGTTAGAAGGAAAACTAAGAAACAGAAAGAAACAACTTCATCATCAACAAAAAGGACGTCCACTCAGAGACTCCATCTGAAAGTAACCAACTACAAAGACCACAGATAGATAAAGCCACTAAGATGGGAAGAAACCAGCACAAAAAGGATGAAAAAACCAGAACACCTCTCCTCCTCCAAAGGATCACAACTCCTCACCAGCTAGGAATCAAAGATGGATGGAGAATGAATCTGATGAATTGACAGAAACAGGCTCCAGAAGGTGGGTAATAACAAACTTCTCTGAGCTAAAAGAACATGTGCTAACTCAATGCAAACAAACTAAGAACCTAGAAAAAAAGTTAGATGAGATCTAACTAGAATAAACAGCTTACAGAAGGATATAAACAACTTGATGGAGCTGAAAAACACAGCACGACAACTTTGTGAACCATACACAAGTTTCAGTAGTTGAATTGACCAAGCAGAAGAAAACATATCAGAGACTGAAGATCAACTCAATTAAATAAAACAAGAAGGCAAGATTAGAGAAAAAAGAGTAAAAAGAAATAAACAAAGCCTCCAAGAAATATGGGATTATGTGAAAAGACCTAATCTACGTTTGATAGGTGTACCTGAATGAGACCAGGGAGAATGAATCCAAGCTGGAAAACACTCTTCAGGATATTATCCAGGAGAACTTCCCCAATCTAGCAAGGCAGGCCAACATTAAAGTCCAGGAAATACAGAGAACACCACAAAGATATTCCTCAAGAAGAGCAACCCCAAGGCACATAATCGTCCAATTCACCAGGGTTGAAATGAAGGAAAAAATGCTAAGGGCAGCCAGAGAAAAAGGTCAGGCTACCCACAAAGTGAAGCCCATCAGACTCACAGCAGATCTTTCCACAGAAACCCTACAGGCCAGAAGAGAGTGGGGGCCAATATTTAACATCCTTAAAGAAAAGAACTTTCAATCTAGAATTTCATATCCAGTCAAACTAAGCTTCATAAGTGAAGGAGAGATAAAATCCTTTATGGAAAAGCAACTGCTAAGAGATTTCATCACCACCAGGCCTGTCTTACAAGAGCTCTTGAAAGAAGCACTAAACAAGGAAAGGAACAACCAGTACCAGCCACTCCAAAATGTACCAGATGGTAAAGACCATCGACAAAATGAAAAAAAATACACCAGCTAGCTGGCAAAACATCCAGCTAGCATCAAAATGACAGGAACAAATTCACATGTAACAATATTAATCTTAAATGTAAATGGGCTAAATGCCCCAATCAAAAGACATAGACTGGCAAATTGGATACAAACTCAAGACGACCCATCGGTGTGCTATATTCAGGACACCCATCTCATGTGCAGGATCCCACATGGGCTCAAAATAAAGGGATAGAGGAAGATTTATCAAGCAAACGGAGAGGGAAAAAAGGCAGGAGTTGCAATCCTAGTCTCTGATAAAGTGGACTTTAAACCAACAAAGATCAAAAGAGACAAAGAAGGGCATTACATAATGGTAAAAGGATCAATACATCAAGAAGAGCTAAGGATCCTAAATATATACACACCAAATAGAGGAGCACTCAGGTACATAAAGCAAATTCTTAATGACCTACAAAGAGACTTAGACTCCCATACAATAATAGTGGGAGACTTAAACACTACACTGTCAATATTAGACAGATCAACGAGACAGAAAATTAACAAGGATATCCAGGACTTGAACTCAGATCTAGACCAAGCGGACCTCACAGACATCTACAGAACTCTCCACCCCAAGTCCACAGATTATACATTCTTCTCAGCACCACATCACATCTACTCTAAAATTGACCACAAAATTGGAAGTAAATCACCCCTCAGCAAATGCAAAAGAATGGAAATCATAACAAACAGTCTCTCAGACCACAGTACAATCAAATTAGAACTCAGAATTCAGAAACTAACTCAGAACCTCACAGCTTCATGGAAACGGAACAACCAGCTCCTGCATGTCAACTGGATAAACAATGAAATGAAGGCAGAAATAAAGATGTTCTTTGAAACTAATGAGAACGAAGACACAGGGTACCAAAATCTCTGGGACACATTTAAAGCAGTGTCCAGAGGGAAATTTATAGCAATAAATGCCCATATGAGAAGGAAGGAAAGATCTAAAATCCACACCCTATCATCAAAATTGAAAGAGCTAGAGGAGCAAGATCAAAAAAACTCAAAAGCTAGCAGAAGACAAGAAATAACTAAGGTCAGAGCAGAACTGAAGGAGATAGAGACACCAAAAACCCTTCAAAAAATCAATAAATCCAGGAGCTGGTTTTTTGAAAAGATCAACAAAATAGACCACTAGCCAGATTCATCAAAAAGAAAAGAGAGAAGAATCAAATAGATGTAATAAAAAACAATAAAGGGAATATCACCACTGATTCGACAGAAATACAAACTACAATCAGAGATTACTACAAACAACTCTATGCACATAAATCAGTAAAACTGGAAGAAATGGATAAATTCCTGGACACTTACATCCTCGCAAGCCTAAACCAGGAAGAAGTTAAAACCCTGAATAGACTAATAACAAGGGCTGAAGTTGGGGCAGCAATTAATAGCCTACCACCCAAAAAAAGCACAGGTCCGGAAGGGTTCACAGCCAAATTCTACCGGACATACAAAGAGGAGCTGGTACCATTCCTTCTGAAACTATTCCAAACAATCCAAACAGGGGGAATCCTTCCAAAATCATTTTATGAGACCAACATCATCCTGATACCAAAACCTGGCAGAGACTCAACATAAAAAGAAAACTTCAGGCCAATGTCCATGATTAACATAGATGCAAAAATCTTCAATAAAATTCTGGCAAACCAATTGCAACAGCACATCAAAAATCTTATCCATCGCAATCAAGTAGGTTTCATTCCAGGGATGCAAGGCTGGTTCAACACACGCAAGTCTATAAACGTAATCCACATAAACAGAACCAAAGACAAAAACCACGATTATCTCAATAGATGCAGAGAAGGCTTTTGATAAAATTCAACAGCACTTTATGCTAAAAACTCTCAATAAACTAGGTATTGAAGGATCATATCTCAAAATAATAAAAGCTATTTATGACAAACCTACAGCCAATATCATACTGAATGGGCAAAAACTGGAAGCATTCCCTTTGAAATCCGGCACTAGACAAAGATGCCCTCTGTCACCACTCCTATTAAATATAATATTGGAAGTTCTAGCCAGAGCAATTAGGCAAGAAAAAAAAATTAAAGGGTATTCAATTAGGAAAAGAGGAAGTCAAATTGTCTCTATTTGCAGACGACATGATTGTATATTTAGAATACCCTATTGTCTCAGTCCAAAATCTACTGAAACTGATAAGCAACTTCAGCAAAGTCTCAGGATACAAAATCAATGTACAAAAATCACAAGCATTTCTGTATACCAATAACAGATTAACAGAGAGCCAAATCATGAGCAAACTCCCATTCACAATTGCTACAAAGAGAATAAAATACCTAGGAATACAACTAACAAAGGATGTAAAGGACCTCTTCAAGGAGAACTACAAACCA
>CAUYLG010025798.1:0-31353 GCA_963573385.1 Cacajao melanocephalus | reverse complement strand
TTTTAATACCCATTTTTAGACTGCATTCTAGCCTGGGCAATAGAACAAGAATCCTGTTCTCTCTCCCTCTTTCTCTTCCTCTTTCTTTCTCTCTTACATTCTTTTTTTTTCTTTCTTTCACTCTTTCTTTCTTTTCTTTTTTTCTTTCTTTCAAAAAAATAAAATTAAAGTTGCATCCCTTGAACACCATAAAGTCTAATGAAAATAGAATGCATAATAAAGAGAAATGATCACTCACAATTTGTGGGGGAAGTGGATTCTGAATACATTTTATCACATTTCAACTAGCTAAAGGGTTGTGCCTTTTTCTACCCACTTGATTGATAGCTCAGCTGAGCTTAACATTTCAGATTGAAAATCATTTCTATTGGAATTTTGAACAGGCCACTTTATTATCTTCTGCTATCCATTCTTCATGAGCAGATGTGGACAACTTTTAATCCTATTCAGTTTTCTTCCTTCTTGGAAGTTTTGGGGAGTTTGTCTTTGTCGTTGGTGTCCTAAGATTTCATGATTATGTACCATAACATGCATTCTTTTCTTGTTGTTTTGTGGTCCCTATCAACCTGATAATTCATATCCTTCAGGGCTGGGATATTTTCATGATTTTTTCCCTCCAATTGCTTATTCCCTTTCTGTTTTCTCTGTTCTCTGTGTGTACCATATTATCTAGATGGGAAACCTCCTGAACTTACTATTTTACTTATAACTTCTGTACTGTTTTTCATCTCTTTGGTTGTTTTACTCATAAAATTTTCTCAAATATGTCTTTTAAATTTTGTATTGACTTTTTAATTTCTGATTCCATAGTTTTCATTTCTAAGAATTCTAGTTTGTTTACTCAATTTTCCTTTATTAGAACATCTTTTGTTGTTTTATTTATTTTTCTTATCTGTTTGAGTATATTAATTATAATATTCTTTCTTCTGCTTGATCAATTTTGCTACTAAGAGACTGATGCATTCTTCAATATGCCAGTTACATTTGCAACTCCAGAATTGCTGCTTGATTTTAAAGCAGAATTTCTGCTTTTTAATGATTTCAATTTCTTTGTTAAATTTATCTGATAGGATTTTGAATTCCTTCTCTATGTCATCTTGAATTTATTTGAGTTTTCTCAAAACAACTATTTTGATTTCTCTCTCTGAAAGGTCACATATCTCAATCTCTCTGAGATTGGTCCTTTGTACCTTATTTAGTTCATTTGGCAAGGTCAAGTATTTCTAGATGGTCCTGATGCTGTTAGATGTTGGTTCATGTCTGGTCATTGAAGAGTTAGGCATTTATTGCAGTCTTCATATTCTGGGCTTGTTAGTACCTGTCCTTCTTGGGAAGGCTTTCCGGTATTCAAAAGGACTTGGATGTTGTGATGTAAGACATATTTGCATTATGAGGCACCCCAAGAATAGTAATGCAATGATTCTTGCAGACTCATAGAGGTACTGCCTTGGTGGTCTTGGATAAAATCCAGAATTCTCTGGGTTACCAAGCAGGGACTGTTGTTCTCTTCCCTGACTTTCTCTCATACCAGTGGAGTCTCCTTCTCTGTGCTGAGCTGTCTGGAGGTGGGGGAGAGGTGACACAAGCACTCCTGTGGCCACCATCACTGGGACTGTGCTGGATCAGACCTGAAGCCAACACAGCCCTGAGTCTCACTCAAGGCCTACTATAACCACTACCTGACTACCGCCTATGTTAGCTCAAGACCCTGGGACGCCTCAACAGCAGGTGACAAAGCCAGCCAGGTTTGTCTCCTTCCCTTCAGCACAATGAGTTCACCCTGGGCCCTAGGCAGGTCCAGAGATGCCATCCAGGAGCCAGGGAGTTGAGTCAAACACCTTAGAAATCTACCGGGTGCCGTATCCTACTGCACCTGAGTTGGCACTCAAACCATCAGACAAAGTCCTTCTCAGCTTTCACTTCTCTTCGCACAGGCAGAGGGGCCTCTCACCACGCCCACCATAGCCACCACCACTATAGGGTCACGGAGAGTACTGCCAGGCTACTGCCAATGTGCACTTAAAACCCAAGCCTTCTTCCATCAGCTTAGGGTGAATGCTGCCAGGCCTGGGACTCACCCATTAGGGTAGTGGTCTCCCCTCTGACCCAGGGCAGGCAAAATGCCATTCAAGATCCTTGTTTGGACATGAGGACCCCAAGAGCCTATTTGGTGCTCTACTCCACTGTGGCCAAGTTGGTACCTAAGCTGCAGAGTGAAAACCCCTTTATTTTTCTCTCTGCTTTTCTCAAGCAGAAGGAGACTCCCACCGTATCCAGCACCACTGGGAATGTGCTGGATCACACCTAAAGCCACTATGTCTCAGAGTCTCACTCAAGACCCATGAAATACTATCTGGGTATCACTGCTGATAATTCAGTGTCCAGGGGCTCTTTAGTTAGCAAGTGATGAATTCTGCCAGGACTGGGTCTTTCCCTTCGAAGCAGCAGGTTCACTTCGAGCCCAGGCTGTGTCTAGAAATGTCATACTGGAGTTAGGACCTGAAATGGGGACCTCACAACTCTGCCCAGTGCTCTATCCTAGTGTGCCTGAGCTGGTATCCAAGTTGCAAGACAAAGTTCTCTTCACTTTTCACTCGCCTCTCTCTCAAGCAGAAGAAAAGAGTCACTTTCCTTGCTGTGAGCTGTGCTACCTGGGGTTGGGAGAAGGGTGGCATAAGGACTCCCTTAGCCGCTCTGAGTGGTATCTCACAAGGTTGCATTCCCCCTAAGTCTGCTGGTTCTGAGCCCAGCACTAGGACTTACCTAGTACTTGCAGTCCTTGTAACCTAGACTGCCACTCAAGTTTATTTAGAATCTCAGAGCACTTTAGCCCACTGGTGGATGAGACTTGCCAAACGTCAAATTCGGACCCTTGCAATGGGTGATTCCTCTCTGGCTAGGGTTGTTCTAAATGCTCTCTGCATGGGTGTCAGCTGAGTTCAGCTGGGTTTTGCTTTCCACTGTGACAGGGAAGCACTGAGTTCAGCCCAAAGTCCCATAATCACTACGCTCTTCCTCTCTCAAGTGCACAGATTCTCTTTCCATGCCACAAGGCCATTGGTTGGGGGGATGGCAGAGGTGTGGTGCTGGCATTCAAGACTGTCTCTCATACCCTCTTCAGTGCATCATTCAGTGATATGAAGTTAAAGAGAGGCACTGTGAGTGCCTGCCTGATTTTTGGTTCCTAAGAAGGTAATTTTTTGTGTGTAGATACTTGTTAAATTTGGTGTTCCTGCGGGTGGAGGCTTCTATCCACCTATCTTGCTCCACCACACCTCCTGTAATTTTCTAATTTTATCTTGTTCTTTACATTTTTAATTTGCCCAGCATTCTTAACCTTTTTCTCATTTAGGAAAAAAAAAGTGAGCTCACTGCCAATGCTCATTTAATTTGTCATTAAACATACAAACCATCAGACATCCAAGTCCTTTGAGCCTGAAGCAAATGTGACTAATTTTCATGTGAAAATACAATATAAACACTATTCTTCTTGGAGTTATTTCTAATCATCAAGATCATCTATTTCAGAAAATTCGGACTAATTAAATGAATCTGTGGCCAACAACTATTCAAGAATAATGTTAACATCAAATGTAGAAATGTTACATATTTTAGGATTGGACATTTTCAGCAATCGAGGATTACTATATTTTGTAAAGGAAGTACCACCACTAAAAAACAGAATGCTATAAACAAAATGAAGTCTTTTATTTCCAAAGTTGATATACTAAAGCAATGCAAAAATAATAATAAAAGCAAAATCTTTCATAACAAAGTTATCTTGGGGTAAATGCTGCCACCACAAGCACTGCCAACAAGTATTTTCAAGACAAATGGAAAAAGGGTTAATTTTTACTTGTTTGGTTTGGCATGTCAAAACGCTTCCTCAAATATCTCTTGATACTTGATTATCTGCTCACTTGAGGAGTGAGACACTAAAAGCCTGAGTAGAAAGATGCTCTATGTTTAGGTGGGACATGCTGACTGCTTCATTGAAGATGTATTTGATGGTGGCATTTCCCACAGCTCTCAAAATCTGTAGACGCTTTCTCTTGAATTGGTAAATTTCACCAAAGAAAAACGCTTCAGCTCTTACCTGAGCATTTGCCAGTATCATCAGAGGTAATGCAGTGAATGAGGGAAAGAGCATTTCATGGAACAATATAGACTTTTATTTAATATATTTATTTTCTGTGTAGTTCTCTGCTTTCAGTTATGTGGTTTGACATCTCCAAAAATTAAGCCTCTAATTTCCTATCTGCATGGACGAGAGCATCAGCAAATTTTGAGTGGATAGCAGAGGATCTGACTGACTGACTGTTTTTATACAGACTTTCAACTAACCCTTATGTTTTAAGCCCTTCCTGGACCCCTCTCCCTCTTTCCAAAAGTACATGAAATTCCTAAGCCTTTCTAGAGTTCTGTGGCAGGACTCAGCTGATCTCTGTATGTCTCTCATTCCTGACTGGGGTTTTCAGATTCCTCTGGTCTCCTAAGCATGTTACTATTCATCTGGGTGGTAGATTAATGATGGCCCTAAATTTTTGACGCCATTTGTAATACTGAGACTATCACATGACTAACAAAATAGTACACATATGGAGCTGTGCCACTTGTTAGGAACAGGCCTTAACAGACTGAACCCTCATTCTAGGAGCCCTGGGTTGCCAGGTATGTAGTCCAACCACCCCACAGGTGAAGCCCTGACTGAGACTATATGGAGAGGGAAGGAATCCTGCTCAGCACAGACTTCAGCTGCTCCTGCCAAGGTGAGTGAGTAAAGCCATCATGAAGACTCCAACCAGCTCAGCTGCCAGACAAATACCACTGAGTGACCACAGTCAATGCATATGGAATGAGAGAATCACCCAGCTGAGCCCTGACCAGATTTTTGAGCACAAAAATTATAAAGTATAATAAAATAGTTGTTTTAATCCAGTAACTTTTGGGATAATTACATAGCAATACATAACCAGAATAATCTGCTTTTTTCCTTCCAAATTATGTGTTTTTTTCCCCTGTCCTGGTTTTTCTGTTCTTGGGGCTTATGACTTAAAAAAAAATCTGTATTGTCATTTTAGGAAGCTTTTAGTGAAGGTGGTAGTGAATGCACATATGCTATCCACCATGCTTAATGAGGTGTTTCCTCATTTATCCTTTAGTCTCTTTTATATTGTGAACTATAATTCATTTTTTATATTTCATTATTGGATTTTTGTTAAATTTTTAAACCCAAAGAAAAAATTTTGATGGTATAAGATATCTTTTTCATCAATTATAATTCCACAAACCAAAGTCATTCTGATAAAATAATTACATTATTTCTGGTCTACCAACAGAATTGCAATATTAAGATTGAGCCAGATTTCTAATACAGTTTAGCCTTCATTATTCTTCCCAGAAAAGCTTATGACAGATAACAGCAATGAATTTAATGCCATATGTCAACTTATTTTACAGAAATAAAGATACTGTCCTTTCCTAAAACCTAGTTAAGGGAATGTCTAATCTCATCTTCCAGTCCCATTTCTGACAGGATTCATCAGTGCTCAGAAAATGGGATCAAATTAATGCTTTCTGGCATGCGTTAGCAGTCAGTAAGGTCATTCATTAGTGTGTGTAATACACCCAGCATTACAAATAGATAGAGATGCCACTCTAGCACTTCATCCCAATCACTCCTGCCTGCTACTCCAAGTTGTAATGCATGGTTCTATTCAGGAGTGTGGCATTAGGTGGGAATACAACCAACAACAGGCACATAAGTGATGTTTCCCTGAAAGTCATCACTGCTATACCATATGACTAAACAGCAATTACGGTGATATAGAAATTTATGAGTCAGTAACACCTGTCACCATGAGCTGGATAATCACAGAGAATCTGGAAGTGGGAGAAGAGGGAGGAAGGATAATTCTAGGTCTGTCTGTATTTGAAGGTAGGTGGTCAACAGACATTAGTTCCTTGCCCCATTCTTTTGTCCTCCTGTGGAACTATCTGATGAATGCCATATATGAAGCAGGGAAAGAACAGTGATTTTGGAGGGTGTTCTGTAGTCCAGTGCTTCTCAGATTTGCATGAGTATACAAATCTCCTGAGATCTTGCTAAAATGCAGATCTGATTCAGTAGGTCTCACTCGTGGCCGAGATGATGCATTTCTCTAACCAGATCCCAGTGATGCCAAGGCTGCTGGTCCACAGAACACACACTGAGAAGTAAGACTACAGTTAGCTGTTTATGTATCTCTCTTTCTTCATTAAATTCAGGACATATCCACATTCCCTACCACCACACATAACGGTGCCCTAAAAATAAAATTCTCAACAATGCTCATGAAATAAATTGGCATGAGTAGTTACCCATGAAGAGGAAAATAGTCTAACTACATATACCTGGCTCCTTAAGGAAATGCTAAATATTTTTGAAATTCCATTTTCTATTATTATTGTTTTAAATGTGCCTGTATAACTGAAACAACTCAATAAAATATTCATTGATCTCTACATTAGGATCTTTGTGCATGCAATATATAAAGAAAATCACAGTCCCTGCTCCCTGAAGGCTTATAATCCAGTTAGGAAGAAAATATATTAGCTATGCAATACAGAATCTAAATATCAAATTTAAAGTAGTGTATTACAAGATCAATTGTCAAAGGATTGTTGTATATGTTATCGAATATAAGTTTAAAAAGGAGGCGGTAAATTATGGCTAAGCAGATCCAGAAGAGTTTAAAAGATAAATAAATAGGTAGATAGATAAATAGAGAGATGGCAGATAGATGATAGAGACAGATAATAGTACACAGGTGGATAATGGACTCTTTTCTCCAAGAGGCATGAGGCATTCTTATGATGCATAGAAGAGAGCAAATAGACAGAATTTTTACATACTTTTATTTTATTATCCTGATCTGTGCTGCAATAGGCTCATTTATCCTATAGCATAGTTCCTAGCATAGTTTATGCCTCCTGAAAATTAGATACTATAATGTTCTACTGTAAGTATTATGCTTTCATTTTATAGTAAACATCCCCTCAGTAATAAGAAAACAGGCAAAGGTATATTTATCCCTCAGGACTTCTAATTCAGGGGACAACATCATGTATTGCCCTTAAAATTAATCACATCCCAGAGTGCCTCAAAAGGAACTTTAGCAAATAATGCAACTGTCATATAATTTGCATATGGGATTTACAGAGTATTCAAAGCTTCTATTTCCCCTAGCTCAGCACTTATCTCCTGAGTGGGATAGTACATACCTGAGAAGAGCAAAGGTGAGGTGTGCTTTAGTAAGGTGTACTTACTAAAAATAAACAGATCTGAGACACTTTGTCTTCTGTGACCACAGTAACAATATTTAAGCAGGTGGTAAAGCTGAAGTTAGATTTGTAATTTTAGTTTAGGGCAGGACACACAGGTTATCCACCAAGATCAGATTTTCTCTTACTGGCCATTTTATATCAGGAAGATGGAGCCACTTTAAATGACTGAAAAGAAAAGATGTGGTTAATATTAATCAAAATCATTGCTGCCCAAAATTCTTAAATACCAGAACTAACCAAAGTAAAAATCCAAAGGAAAACCCACTATAAGTTTTCAGTGGCCTCTCCCATCCACATCCCAAACTCCGCTCCTGACCCCCACTGCAAGCACCTATAGCCTCCAGCTCTCCTCCTCTATAAAAATGTTCCCTTGGAATGAGGTATGCAACCAGCAAGTGATCTCTCTATTCCTTTGTGCTGTACTTCTCAAGGTAGGAGTATGGGAAATATGGAGCTCCTGCTGAAGAAGCCTGAGCCAGTGGACAGACAATGTTTTAGAGTAAAAGTCATGCCGCACATTTAGAATGTCAACTCAACTGAAAGTAAGAGAAGACTTTCATATTCAAACACACAGTAGGAGTAGAATTGACAGTTTTTTAACTTTTATTTTAAGATCAGGAGTACAACTGCAGGTTTGTTACATAGGTAAACTTGTGTCATGAGGTTTTTTTTGTACAGATTATTTCATCACCCAGGTATTAAGCCTAGTACCCATTAGTTGTTGTCCTGATCCTCTCCCTCCTCCCACCCTCTACTCTCTGAAATTCCCCAATGTGTTACTGTTCCCCGCTGTGTGTCCATGTGGACCAAGAAGCCAATCTGCCATAGGCTGAGTCTATCTTGAATACTAACTTAAGAATTGACATCTAAATTAATGTTCAAGATAGACACTCAGCCTATGGCAGATTGGATTATTGGTCCACATCATCATTACCTTCAACTCAGGTCCAGATGTACATATTTACCTTCCTCTACCCTAATGAGTAATTAGGGGGGAAAGTTTGAAAAGCATTTTCTCCATATTTGTACCACTTTTGGATATATGTTCATTTTCAGTCCAGTCCTCTTCCTTTCCAATAAGCCAAGAGGCAGGACTGTATGGAAAGCTCTCTTCTCTACAAAGCTTCTCACCTTTTCTCTACATAAGTATTCCTGAGGATAAGACACATTTTCCATGAGTAACACTTATTGAAAATGATTCTTTGTAGGATACCAGAATTGTGGCAAACTTTGATTCTGATCAATCCTTCAGGAGGAGGTTCTCTCTGTTACCTCACCCTGTACCTAAAACTATTCATTTAGCCAATAAACTTTTAATGTCTATTTTCATTAAAATAGGAAACTCACATATGCTTGAAGTTGGAGATGGAGAAGATGAGTGAACCATCCATTGTCATATAGCAACAATCGCAATTTATGGACATTTGAAAAGGTAGTAAAATGTGTCTTAAAAGTCAAAAGAATTTAAAAAAATCAAAGCAGACCTAAGTATGATTCAGATATTAAAGTTAGCTGACAATTTTCACTAGGCCTCCCATTGTCTCAGTTATAAGTCAGCCATATGGAAGACCGGGAAACACAGACCTCAACAGTACAACCAAGAGCAGGATATGGGTGTGGAGGAATCTGAGTGCAGATGGTTCTAAAACCAGCACAGGAATCACATAGAATAAAGACTACAGAGATGTCACTAAGCCTGATGAGTATGAAGTCAATGATGACCATTCTTTGAGATAATTAAGAAGTACTTAAGAATGCAGGTTAAGGGACTGTGAGGGTCAAAATTTTTTGTGCCAAAAAAATTTTAATGTAAACTGCTTTATTTTTAGAACTACTCTCATCCAGTTTTGAGGCCCCAGTTGTTTCTGTAAGGTTAACTCAGGCTATTTCAGATTAGTCTTTGGGAGGTATAATCTCAAGGACTGCTTACTTAGATTGTCCCTTTTCTGCATAATCTACATTATTGAGGAGCTTACTTACCATGTCGCCAATATAAGACACATCTTATGTACTCCTGTCCCTGTTCTTTAGATCTTTATCACCTCCTTGGAAACATCCCTCATTTCAAATGATTCCCTATGTCTCCTACACTGGTATCTGCTAAAATATGACTATTTAAATAGTATCCCTGGCATCTCTGGCATCTTTGGGCCTCACACTCTGCCCTCCTTGTCCTAACCACAGGGTACCATAGATTACCTTATTACCTTAGGAAGCCTGATAATGTTAGGCTGTTTTCTCAGTATCACACTTAAATGGGCTTCAGCCTTCAGGCTTGGGCACCTTCCTCAGCTAGGTCTAATCTCCCACCATGACAGTGCCATGTTGTTTTGGTACCATACATCACAGGAGAAGGTGCTTAAAATTTTTCTGGGATTCATCCAGAAACAAAACACTCTCGTTTTATCCATCACTCTCTCTTCCTCTCCCTCTCAACCTAGTAACAGAGGGTTTTATATCTAACAAGAACTGCCCCTACATCATTTCTGCTGAGAGAAAAGAAGAGTCTGTGCAAAATATATACACCAGACAACTTCAAACTTGAGTAGAACCTCCACTTCTTCCTGGAGAAATGAAGGAGGAAATGCTACGACTACAATATAAACTCAATTACAAAAAAAAAAAATAAGAAGAAGAATGTCAAATGGAATTTGTATGAAATATTATCTTTTAGTACTTGGAAAGCTTATATGGTAGGTTATGTTCAGGTCTGCTATAGACCTGAAACACAACAAAAATAGAACATAGTCATATGCAACCGTGGAACAGATAGGAAGAACTTCATTGGTTGTACGTGGACCACTGATAGGCCATGTCCCCACCCTCAGACTAATTACTTAAAAGGCAATATTCGATCACAGAACCTAGGTGGCAGCTCATTGAGGAACAAGAGGGGCATCAGGTAACTGCACACATTCACTGCCAAACTTTTCTGATGGATGTAATTTACATAGTTGTTTGCTATGCAACCAAAGCAAAAGTAAGCTTCAACCATTTCCAGTTCATTATTCTCACCAGTCTTCAACAGAGACCAACCTTCACAGCCTCATCCAGCTTCTCCCTCCTCCTCTCCTGCTCTTTTCTTGCTTTTCTACTCCACCCTCACTTTGCACTTTAGCGTTGTCAAATAAGAATTTTTTCTTGAACTGTATTTTCAAATTTCCTTACTGGCTTATTAAGGTAAGACTATTATAATTCATTCCCTATGATTGCTGTAACCACAAACTTGACAACTTAAAGCAACATAAATTTATTCTCTTACAGTTTTAGAAACCAGAAGAGACTGGTTACTTCTGGTTATTGTTACTCTAGTATTTTCTTTCACTTTCATAGTGGTGTTAACATTCACCATATAATTCACCATATTCATAATGCAGTACCATGCATAATTGAAAGAGGGACTTAAAATTTTCCTTGGCTTTGTCCAGAAACAAAATAATTGTTTTATCCATTGCCCTCTCTATTCATAATGGTGAATTATATTGTGAATGTTAACACTACCATGAAAGTGAAGGAAAATACTAGAATAACAATAAGAAAAAGAACTTCTGTAATAAAGACAATCATTCAAACAATCAGTTTTTAAAAACAAGTTTGATGATTTCAACAAGGGCTTTAGAATGAATATATTTAAAGAGCTTCATAAACTTCATTATGCATGTCAAAACACCCAAGTTACAGGGTTTTATTATAGTCATTTTTCTTTTTACTATTAAAAAAATCTAAGCTCATTTATAAAAGGATTAATGCAACATTTTCTATGTATACAAGGTGTGATTTAGGTAAAACCATGGAGAAAAAGCAGTAGGTCAATATACACCATCTAGGGTTAAAAATAATTGCCTTTTTCTTTTGTTTTTTCATTTTAATATAAAAATCAGGTCCATATTGTCAACGTAAAGGTTAAAAAGTAGCAAGAAAAAGTAAGGAAGGCAAACTGCCACATGCAGCACCTCAGGAGGATGTGTCTGGAGTCTTGGAAGCTTGACTACCTTACATTCTCCTACAAATGGACCTTGAGAGCTTGTTTGGGGGTTCTAGAAGTGGGGCACAGCTACTCGTATACGCTTGACTGAAGACCAGTCCTTCTCTATTGGGGATGGTCATCCTCTTTGACTGAGTGCACAGCTTTGGTAGGGACACACATGGAGTGGTGAGGGAGGATGGGGACATCTGCCTAGCCAGCCAGATCAGTCAAATAAACACTGTGATCAATGAGTGAAAGATGTTGCAGCCAGATTGCCCTCACATCCAGAAAAAAATTTTTGAATGTCATTCAAAGACATATTTCAGAAAATGTCGTGTACCTTTAGGCAGTCATGTTTTGCTCTTTAATTTATATCTTTATTCTTAGACTGCGTCAGCTTGTCAGCAAAATGTAGGTACAAACTTTCAGAGCAGTATCTTTCATAGCAATATTATCCATGCTCCTAAGAGGCATAAATATGTCCCCTTCTAGAAACATGTCTGGCATTGTGAATAAGTTTTATCTCTAGAGGCACAGTGCTAAGTAACCTTTAACCCCTCTTTGCTCTGGTTTCTTCATCTATAATATAAGGATGGTGCTGATATCTTAAGGTAGTTGTACAAAAGAAAGTACTTAGAATAGTACTAGGTAAATTATAAGCTCTTAATAAGTCTTAACCATTGTCACTATCTCTGCTTTTTATTCACTGTTAGTTTTTAAAAATAAGAAACTCTGTAATGACTATAAACTATTGATCTTAAAATAAATGATAGTGAATCCATTTACAGTACATGCACTCAACAAATTCAATGGCAAAAACAGACAACCTTAGTAAGAGAGACACAGATCAGTGAAACAAAATAGATGACACAAATATGCTTAGATGACAAAGATACAAAAACACTTTCACAAAAGAATAGCCTTTTCAACAAATAGTGCTGCAGCAATTGAACATCCATAAGCAAAATAAATCAAGAAACAATCTAAATCTTATGCCTAATACAAAAATGAACTCAAAATGGACCATAGACTTTAATATAAAATCTGAAACTATAAAGTTGCTAGAAAAAAAATACACAGGAGTAACGCTTTGGGATCTAGAGCTAGACAGAGCTATTAGAATTGATGCCAAAAGTCCAATCCCTAAAAAGAAAATCTTATAAATTCGACCTCAGCAAAATTTTAAAAATTTTTTCTGTGAAAGCTCATTGGAACAGAATGTAAAGAAAAGATACAAACTAGGAAAAAATATTTGCAGATTAGCTTATCTAACAACAGACTATTATATAAAATATATAAAGAATGTGCAAAACTCAACAGTAAAATAACAAACTACCCAATTAGAAAATGGACAAAGGATATGAAGAGACAATTCACTAAAGAGCACACACAGATGGCGATTAAGCACATGAAAAGATGTTCAACGTCATTATCAACTAGGGAAAGCCACAGTGAGATTTCGGTACACACCTATCAGAATGGCTAAGATTAAAAAGTGAAAACACCAAAGGCTACCAAGGCTGTGGAAAAACTGGATCACGCATACATTGCTAGTGGGGCTGTAACATGATACAACCACTATGGAAAATAATTTAGCAGTTTCTTATAATGCTAAACATTCAATTGCAATACAACCCAACTAATACGGTTTGGCTGTGTCCCCACCCAAATCTCATCTTGACAGTAGCTCCAATAATTCCCACATGTCGTGGGAGATAACTGAATCACAGGGGTGGTTTCCCCATACTGTTCTTGTGGTAATGAATAAGTCGCACAAGATCTGATGGTTTTATAAGGAGTTTCCCCTTTTGCTTGGCTCTCATTTTCTCTTGTCCGCTGTCATGTAAGACACGCCTTTTGCCTTCTGCCATGATTGTGAGGCCTCCCCAGCCATGTGGAACTATGAGTCCTTTAAACCTCTTTTCCTTTATAAATTATCGAGTCTCAGGTATGTCTTTATTAGCGGTGTAAAAATAAACAAATACACCAACAATTATACTTTGGGGCATTTATGCCAGAGAAGTGAAAATTTGCATTCACACAAAATCCTGTTCATGAATGTTCTCAACGGTTTGATTCACAAAAGCCAAAACTGGCATTAGTCCTGATGTCCTTTACCAAGTGAGTGATTACACAAATTGTGGTACGTTCACATTATGGTGTATTACTCAGCAATATAAAGAAACATATTATTAATACACGTAACAACCTAGATGATTCTCCAGAGATTTATACTATGTGAAAAAAGCCAATTCCAGAAGGCTACATTCTGTATGATTTCAGCTACATAACGTTCTGGAAAAGGGAAAACTATGGAAACAATAAAAAGGTTAGTAGTTGCAGGGGTTGTTAGGGCAAGAGATGGATAGTTGGAATACAGATATTTAGAACAGTGAAACTATTTTGTATGCTACCATAAAATGTGAGTACATTTCATTAGACATTTGCCAAGCTCCGTAGGATATACATACCACACCAAGAGTGAACCTAATGTAAACTATGGACTTTGATTAATAATGATGTGTCAATATAGGCTTCCACATTCATAGACAGTGACGAAGGTAGTACTGTGGTTCAAGATGTTGATAGCAGGGGAGGATGTTCATGGGAGTTGGGCAACAGAGGTTATATGGGAGATCTCTATACTTTCTACTTAATGTTGCTGTAAACCGAAAACACTCAAAAAATAAAGTTTCTCAAGAAAAGTTTACACTGTTTGTGATTCCATGTATATAACATTATTGAAATGACAAAAGCATGGAAATGAGGAACAAATTAGTGATTAAAGATTGTGTTGCAGAAGTGGGGAGATAGGTATAATTACAAAAAAAACAAGAGGAGAGAGTTTTGTGGTGTTGAAACTGTTCAGTATCTTGACTGCGCTGGTGGATACGTAAACCTACAAGAAGATAAAACTGCATAAAAAATAAACCCCCCCACACACACACATGAATACATGTAAAACTGGGGAAATCTGAATGAGACTGGTGGATTGATTTAATGTCAATATCCTGGTTGTTAATACACTAGAGTTGTTACCATTAGGGAAATGGAGCAAAGTGTACAAGAGATCACTCTGTATCATTTATTGCAACTGAATGTGAATCTATGATTTTCTCAATTTTTAAAAATATACTATCTTAAATTCTCCACCAGATTTTAATCCATTTTGAGTTTGTTTTTGTATACAGTGTAAAATAAATGTCCAATTTTATTTTTCTACTTCCCCAACATTGTTTACTAAAGAGACTATTCTTTCCCCCTTGTGTGTTCTTGGCACCTTTGTCAAAGGTTAAATAAATGTAAACACAGATTTATTTCTGGGCCCCCTATTTTGTTCCTTTGGTCTATATGTCTACTTTTATGGTAGTACCATATTGCTTTGATTAGTATAGCTTTTAGTACATTTTGAAATCAAGTAATATGATGCCTTCAGCTTCATTCCTCATGCTTAAGGTTGCTTTGGCTATTTGGCATCTTTCATAGTTCCATATAAATTTTAGAAATTTCATTTATTTCTGTAAAAAGTGCTATTGGAGTTTTGACAGGGATTGCATTCAATCTGTAGATTGCTTTTCTCCAGCAGGTTTTAAAAATGATAAGATAAATTTGCCACAGCTTTCTTAATTTTACTGCAGTTAAAGTCAATATTGACCCTGCAGGTAAAGTCATCAGTACCTGAAAATGAGATGTTTCTACTCTTAGAGGACAGAAAGCTATTCTAGCCTTGGAAGTTGCCTGATGTCCCAGCAGCTGGGACTTGCCTCACCTCACCCCATGAGGTTGTTCAGTTTCCCTTCCAGAAACTGTGATACTGCCTTAGAATACAGTCAGGACCTACCAGTATTTGGTGGCTCACAAGCTTTGTTGATGTCACTGAAACATCTACTAAAATGATCTGCTTAACTAGGTTGAAACAGCAACTTATGTTCCAGGAGAGAAAAAAAAATGTTATGGAAAATTATATTATAATGATGCAGCCAGCCACCAACAATGGCATGAAGCAGGATGCAAAGAGAATTGGAAATAGCTATATATAGAATTTTCTTCTTTTCAGCAACCAAGGTGGTGCACATCTGGCATTATCTCAGATATTAAAAGAGAATCAAGCTGGATGCCTCTAAGGTAGTCACTGTGCTTAAAACTGAATTTCATTTGAACCATGAAATTGCATTTGCTCTCTAACGTGTAAAATGTTAAATATTTTGATGGGATTTAATTGACCCCATTTGACAAGAAGTATCAGACTCTGATACAAATAGAAGGAAATTTTTGAATATTAAACTAATAAACATCGAAGAGTCAGAGCATTAATGAAAGACCAGGTGTGGATCAAGGGAGAGAAAGAGACTGGTTCACTGTCTGTTCTGAATTTTCATTTTCCTATGTCCTCTTTCCCCTTTTTCTTCTCCTTCCCCTCCACTTCCTCTCTTCTACATTTTTACTTTAAGATTCCTCATTCAACAAGATCTCCCAAGTTTTACCTGAGTGGTTCGTCTCTGGGCTTAAGACATGTCTAAATTTTCTGACAGAGTTTTGACAGACTTAGGGGAAAGAAATAGAAGAGGGAAATATGGAAATCTATTTGCATTCAGAGAAGCAAGCCCCTTGGGAAGGAATATATGCAAGGAATGTAAATGATTTGACTCAACAACAAAATCGTCATCAGCATGGAGAAGGCACAGTGTTTCTCATAACCCATCTGTCTTGACCTGTGGACTCATATCTCAGTCCTAACAGTGAGTTGAGTGAGTGTGTGTGCGTGTGTGTGTGTGTGCATATATATACTTTTGTATATGGTCTTTTCAATAAAAACCTCTAAAGTCAGGACAGCACCATTGTGGTATCCACATAACAAAAGAAAACCCAAAGTAGGAGAGAGAAACTGACGCTCTCCCTACCTTTTCTGGGGAAAGTTGAGTATGGCTGAGAATCTCACAGTGTGCTGAAGCCTCATATAGTGTGATACTGCCTTAGAACATCCAAGGGCGGTATTAGTTCTTAGTGTTTGTGCCTAATAGGGGGCTGTGGATACCAGATGCAACTAGGAAAATGCCTTTGCATATGAGTAATAGTTTAAAGGGATATATTTGCGAAATCATAGGAAAAACCCTGGAGATGCTGAAAAATGTATAGAAGAGATGTGAGTGGTAATGGAAATCACAGAATAGCAGGTAGTAAAAAATAGTGGAGGTGGAAATAACATAACAAGGAAAAAATATATATATAATCTACTGTAATTAATGTAAGTATGTTTTTGCCTATAAAGCTAGTATAACTCAGGGAAATACAAGTCTTATGTTCATATAATTTATTTTCATTTAATAAAGAAGATACTGAATTGGAATAATTGACTATGGTCACTTCCCAGATCTACCTAAGTGGACCCTAGGTATGTCTTTTTATTCGTTATATAGTTGGCAAAATGCAGTCTTCTCTATTGACAGGTATCTATGTTGGCCTATAAATGTCCTTGTGAATAAAAACTTCAAAATATAATTCTATATATACAATTAATTGACTGTCAGCAATAAATTAAAAGCAGCATATAACATACCATCAGCTGCCCAGTAGATGTAATCTTTTGCCTCTGAGCAAATTATCTGTAAGACATACTCCAAGGTAGAATATAGAAGTTCCTCATTAAAAGTACATTCAGGTCATAGTTTCAATATCCACTAATTTATTCCATAATTGTACCTAAGTATCTAATAAATTCCTTCTTACTAAATGGAAATTCCCATGGCTACTTTTGGTCATTATTTTCACACCTGAATTGCACTCTTTTATAGCATTATTTTAAACGTCAGTCCTTTGTTCTATTTCATGCCCTCTTGCTTTTGAACTATTATATCCTTGAATAGTTTCCTTTCATTTACCTTTTTTATACTCCAAACTTTATCTGCATTAGTGATGTTCACCTTTCATTTCCTTTCAGGAATAAGTACTGACCTTATTTTTACGGTCTCCACAAGGAGCTATGACCTAAAGATCTTTTATCATCACAGCTGTCTTTATTGATGCTTTGTTAACATTCCTGTCATATAAGGTTCAAGATTATGCACAAAGTTCCAAGTGAGATGGCTTCCTGGCCCTTTGAAATGCTTCTATAATGATATGTAGCAGAGATCCATTAGCTTTCCTGATTATTAAATGCTACTGCTTTTTCTGTTCCATTTCACCTATAAATTTTGTTGCTAGTATTTCCTTGATACTTGTTATTTTCTTACAATTTTTCCAGACTTTTACCCGATCCTTTTCTCCATTAATGAAAAAATTCTACATGGTCTATAATATGACATATAGCAAATGCAATGACAAATATACTTCCTTTAGTTAAAAAATATAGTTAAAAAAATGCTCCCAAACGATTCTGTTTTCTTAATTCAGTCAATTTATATAAATTTTTTCTCACCAAAATACTACTTGGTTGTCCTCTACATAGTATGTTCACAAAGAAAAAAGTGCCAGGTAAAGATAAAAGGGAATGAATACAAATAGTATGAAATTATCCCTCCTATTAGAAGAGAAACCCAATAAATGATATTATTGATTATCTACTAGTAGAACCAGCTCTATATGAAGAGCATATTGTGTGGATTTTTCTGGAAGCATTTATGTGTCTTGAAAGTGTTTACATACAGTATAAAAAGTCTAGAACTTGCAACTAAGAAATAACCTAAAAATTCAGATAATTTATACTTGATTATCAACTTTGGGTTTTGATATCAATTTTGGGTTTTGACTGGCTTCATTTAGTTTGTATTTTACAATTCTAAGAATCAGGTAGTGAAACACTCAGACACAAATCAAGGTCACAGACAAGTTGCTTACACAACTGAAATGAAAAGTCATAGCAGCCACATAGGCACAGCAGACAATGTTTGCCTTATTGTCTAGAACACTGCCAATTTTGCTTTCCTTGTTCACGTGCCAAGAAGAAATGACAGTTAGTGAATTCTGAGGTATGTCATCTTCTTTTTCCTTCCTCACCAATTACCCTGAAACTAACAAGCTCAAAATTATTTATCACACCCACATCTTAGCTGCAGTGTTCAAAGCAGAAGAAAAAGATATCTCTGGGCACTGTCCTAGAAATATAGCAACAGGCCACTCGCACAGGTAAAACAGGAACAAGACAGCAAGATGTCAAAAGAAATAACCCATCTCCTTGCTTTTTCTTTTATGTGGATTTACCTTTTCCTCTTTCTCTTCCCACTGCCAATCATGCTTATCTAAGTTCCTGCAGAGATATATTTCTTTTTAATGGAAACGACTTCAACCATTTTGGTGAACTTTCTTGAAAATTGGAGGAGGGAAGGCATGTCTTATTCACATTCATAACCTCAGCATGTAGCAAAATATCTGCCATGTAACAATCACTCAAAAATGCTAAATGAATAAAATACAGTGTGCATGCTTGCTATAGTCTGAATGTTCTGTGTCTCTCGAAAATCTTATGTTAAACTCTCGACCCTCAAGGTGATGTTAGAGGCCCTTTGGGAGGTGATTATGTCATGAGCCTTCATGAATAGGATTAGTGTCGTTATAAAACAGGCCAAAGGGAGCTAGTTCCCACCTTTCCACCATATGAGGACACAAAAGGTGCCATCTGTGAACAAGGAAATCTGTGTCTCCTTGATCTTGGACTTCCCAGCCTCCAAAAGTGTGAAAAAATGATTTTTGTTGTCTACTAGCTGCTCGGTTTATGGCATTTTGTTATAGCAACCCAGATGAACTAAGACAATACTATAGTCACTTTTAAATTATGCTTACATTTGACATCTCACTGGCAAATTATTATAAATATGCCAAATATAGGAAATCATGTTATATGACTTCTTATTTTTCTCCTCTGGGTTGACTATCATGTTTCACTCATTAACACTTCTCTCACCTGTGCAAACTCCGCAGAAACCTGAGCTGAAATTCCTACGAGTAACATAGTGGTTAAGAGTGCTAACTCTGGAATCAAACTATATGGATTCCAATCCCTGCTCTATTTACCAGCTTTTGACCGTAGGTAACCCAATTAATTATTCCATATGTCAGTTAATCTATCTGTTATACTACCACCTACTTCATCAAGTTTTATGAGTACTAAAACAGATAATGTTTACATATCATTTAAAATATACACATGATAAGAATTATAGACATGTTTCTTAAAAGTTGTCTTTTAAGACACTACCATCAATTAGTTAACTAAAAATAATTTAGTATTTTTTATAGGAAACAGAATGCCATAATAGGCTACTAAATATCTCTATGAAAATATTTCATGATAGGCATGGTGCAATGGCTCATGCCTGTAATCTCAGCACTTTGGGAGGCCAAGGCAGGAGGATAACTTAAGCCCAGGAGTTTGAGAACAGCCTGGGCAACATGGTGAGACCCTGTGTTTACAAAACATGTAGAAATTAGCTTGGTATGGTGGTGCACACCTGTGGTCCCTGCTACTCGGGAGGTTGAGGTGGGAAAATTGCTTGAACCCAGGAGTTTGAGGCTGCAGTGAGCCATGTTCACACCACTGCCCTCCAGCCCAGATGACAAAGCAAGACCCTGTCTCAAAAAAAAAAGAAAAGAAAAAGAAAAGAAAATTTTGCCTGTTAAATGTAATATTTAATCAGTAGATCCTGGGAATAATTGACTGCATGTTGGTGGGGATAAGTCAGAAAACTAAATTTCTCTTCTATATCTTCCTATTCACACTCACTTAAATATTTTAAAGTACTATTCCTGCTTAAATTCTGGAAGCATTCTTTGAGGAATGTTGTTTCTCCTTGCTAAATGGAGGAGTCTTTGGCTCTGACAATATGGAGAAGAAGACATGCTGAAAAATCCTTCCAAACAAAACACCATGTGAGACAACTTATAATAAAGATTATTTAAAATATGTAGCTAAGAATGTAGAAGGTTAGGAAAATCTTCAGATGCCATAAAATGACAAAAGATTCAAAGATACAATGTATATTAGTACTCAAATGACTCCTGAGGGCACATGCCAATTCCTGGAATATGAAGCCTTAAAATTTAAGGCTACATTGCATGGCTTAAAAAGAAATTTGCCACAAAATAGCAACACTTACTGTAAAGCTAGTGTATATATGACTGTTCAGTCATGCTGCAGGGAGAGAAAACTAGACCAATGGAACAGAAAAAGGTATCCAAAAACTAACACACACATATATGAATATGTGATATAAGAGGTGTTATTACAAATTAGGGGAAATGTGAGAGATCACAGAAGTTTTATTACAAATTATAAATAAATGGTCTGGAGTAATTGAATACCTTTGTCTTTAAATAAAAAAAAAGAAAATCTACCTCCTACCACAGATTAAAATCACTACCAAGTAAATTAAAGCCCTATGGAAAAAGAAAACTATAAAGCTCTTAGAATATTATACAGGAAAATATGTTTAAGATTTCAGGGAATGGAAAGATCATAAACAAGATTTACAAAAACATAGATAAAAATTGCTAAACTTAAAGGAAAAAATAATAAATTTAACTATATTAAAATTAAGAACTCTCATTAAAAGACACTATTGAAAGGGGAGGTAAACTAGCCCTAAAGTGGAAAAAGATATTTACAACACATATAGTCGACAGATGATTAGTACAGAGAAAACATAAAGAATGCTAATAATTTATGTGAAAGAAACAAACTACCTAATAGAAAACAACAGGCTAAAGATATAAACAATTTTTTAAAACATTTTTTATTGTGTGTGTGTGTGTGTGTGTGTGTGTGTGTGTGTGTGTATATGGTACAAAGTGATGTTTTAATATACAGGTACATTGTGGAATGATTAAATCAAGCTAATTAACATATCCATCACCTCACATATTTATCATTTTTACAGTGAGAACATTTAAGATCTACTCTCTATGCAATTTTTAAGTATACAGTATATTATTGTGAATGACAGTCACTATGCTGTACTTTAGATCTCTCTAGATTGCAACCACCCTGAATAACTGAAACTTTGTATCCTTTCACCAACACCTCCCCAGTCCCCTCATTTTCCAGCCCCTGGTAACTGCCACTCTGTTCTCAACTTTTATGAGTTCAACATTTTTAGATTCCACATATAAGGAACATCATGCAGTATTTTTATTTCTGTGCCTGGCTTATTTCACTGTTTCTCTCTCCTCCATGTGAAAAGAAGAATCTAATTGACTACTATATATATGAAAAGCTGATCAACCTCACTTGTACTCAAATAAATGCAAATTTAAAATACTGAAATGCCATTGCATAACTACCAGATTGTCAAAAATAATAGAAGCCAAACAATATCAAGTGTTGGTGAAAACATCAAGCAAAAAAAATTCTCATGCATTGCATATAGGAGTATAAATTGCTAAAGTCATTTTGGAAAACAGCTTGACATTAACTAGTGTATTAGTTCATTCTCATGCTACTAATAAAGACATATCTGAGACTGGGTAATTTATAAAAGAAAGAGGTTTAATTGACTCATAGTTCAGCATGGCTGGGGAGACCTCAAGAAATTTACAATCATGGTGAAGGGGGAAGCAAACATGTCCTTCTTCACAAGGTGGCAGCAAGGAGAAGTACAGAGTGAAGTGAGGTGAAAACTCCTATTCAAAACCATCAATTCTCATGAGAACTCACTCGCTATCATGAGAACATCATGGGGTAACCACCCCCATGATTGAATTGCCTCCCACCAGGTCTCTCTCATGATATGTGTGGATTATGGGAACTACAATTCAAAATGAGATTTGGGTGGGGAAAAGGCCAAACCATATCATTCCACCCCTTACCCCTCCCAAATCTCATGTCCTCACATTTCAAAACACAATCATGCTTTCCCAACAGTACTACAAAGTCTTAAATAATTCCAGCATTAACTCAAAAGTCCAAGTCCAAAGTCTCATCTGAGAGAAGAAGGCAAGTCCAGTCTGCCTATGAGCCTGTAAAATCAAAAGCAAGTTAGTTACTTCCTAGATAAAATGGGGGTACAGGCATTAGGTAAATACAGCATTCCAGTGGGAAAAATTGGCCAAAACAAATGGGCTAGATGCCCCATCAAGTCCAAAATTGAATTGGGCAGTTATTATATTTTAAATCTCCAAAAGAATCTCCTTTGACTCCATGTCTCATATCTAGGTCATGCTCATGCAAGAGGTGGGCTCCCATGACCTTGAATATCTCTGCCCTGTGGCTTTGCAGGGCACAGCCCCATCTCCTGGCTCCTTTCATGGCTGGTGTTGAGTGTCTGCAGCTTTTCCAGGTGCATGGTACAAGAGGGCCACCATCCTCTAGACTCCTGAATCTACCACTCTCATCTTCTAGACTCCTGAAAACCATTCTCACAGCTCTACTAGGCAGTGGCCCAGTGAGGACCCTGTGTAGGGGCTCCAACCCCACATTTCCCTTCCACACTGCCCTGGCAGAGGTTCTTCATGAGGGCTCTTCCCCTGTGGCACACTTCTGCCTGACATCCAGGGCTTTCCATACGTCCTCTGAAAGCTAGGCCAAGGTTCCCAAACCTCAGTTCTGGACTTCTACATACCCACAGGCCCAATACCATTGCTGCTAGGGATTGGGGCTTACACTCTCTGAAGCAATGGTCTGAACTATACATTAGCCCCTTTTAACCACAGCTGGAGAGGCTGGGATGCAGGGCACCAAGTCCCAAGGCTGCACCCAGCAGGGAGCCCATGGACCTGCCCAGCGAAACCATTTTTCCCTCCTAGGCCTCTGGGCTTGTGATGGGAGGGGCTGCCATGAAGTTCTCTGACATGCCCTGGAGACATTTTCCCCATTGTCTTGGTGATTAACATTTAGCTTCTCATTACTTAAGTGACTTTCTGCAGTGGACTTGAGTCTTTCCTCAGAAGATGGGTTTTTCTTTTCTAGCACATCAGGCTGCAAATTTTCCAAACTTTTATGCTGTGCTTTCTCTTGAATGCTTTGCCACTTAGAAATTTCTTCTGCCAGATACCCTAAATCATCTCTCCCAAGTTCAAAGTTTCACAGATCTCTAGGGCAGGGGCAAAATGCCACCAGTCTCTTTGCTAAAGCATAACAAGAGTCAGCTTTGCTCCAGTTGCCAACAAGTTCCTTATCTTCATCTGAGACCACCTTAGCCTGGACTTTGTTGTTCATATCATATCACTATCAGCATTTTGGTCAAAGCTATTTTACAAGTCTCTAGGAAGTTACAAATTTTCCCACATTTTCCTGTCTTCTTCTGAGCCCTCCAAACTATTCCAACCTCTGCTTGTTACTCAGTTCCAAAGTCACTTCCACATTTTCAGGTATCCTTATAGTAGCACCCCACTCTACCAGTACCAATTTACTGTATTAGTTCATTCTCATGCTGCTAATAAAAACATACTTGAGACTGGGTAATTTCTAAAGGAAAGAGCTTTAACTGACTCACAGTTCAGCATGGCTGGGGAGGCCTCAGGAAATATACAATCATGGCAGAAGGGGAAGCAAACACATCCCTCTTCACATGATGGAAGCAGAGAGAGGTGCGGAGCAAAGGTGGGGAAAAGCCCCTTATAAAACCATCAAGTCTTGTGAAAACTCATTCACTATCATGAGAGCAGTGTGGAGATAACCACACTCATGATTCAATTACCTCCCACTGGATCCCTCCCACAACATGTGGGGATCATGGACAGTACAATTCGAAATGAGATTTGGGTGAGGACAGGGCCAAACCTATATCAGTTAGGAAAGTGATGATGCACATACACTAAAATGGAACTCTATAAATCTTGATCTATTCAAAAGAAGGTAGCAAAAGAAAAAAGAACCATATATAAAGGACAAATAAAAAACTATAAAATAAAGTCAAATATGTTATAAATTACCTTAAGCATAAAATTAAAATTGAAATGTTTGCATTTACCAATAAAGAACAATTATCACGTTAGATTTTTTTAAGTGTTCAGCTACACGGTCTTTACAAGACACCAAGGACTAAACTCTGACCTTTTTCTTCTCTTACCTAAAGTCTTATCTAAAGGCCTGGAGAGTCATGCCCTACAAACCATAAAGTCTCATCAGAGGGGTTTATTTAACCCTAAATAACATGGCTCACTTTCCAACCTGACTCTGGCATTATATTACATGACAAATAAGGAAGGAAATAAAAATATTTTAACCCCAAATGTATTTCCTTGCCATATCTGGAAATTGCCCTTCAGTCATCTCATGTGGGGAAAAATCTACATTCTGTAGAGAATCCCTTCTTCCCTTTCTACCACGCATTTTTCCAGGTACAGGAGATAGTCAATTAAGAGTCTGGCATCCTTTTCAAGTCCAATATGAAACATTTACAATCTATTCTCTCTGAAGCATACTACTTTAGGGCTTCCTCTGCACAATAAGAACTTTGGTCTCCACAATCCTTTGTCTTAACTCAGACATTTCCTTTCTGTTGATCCTAGTTTTCAACCAATTGCCAACCAGAAAATTTTTAAATCTACCCATAACCTGGAAGCCCCCCGCCCCGCACCCTGACCCCCTGCCCTGCTTTAAGTTGCCCCACCTTTCTGAACCAAACCAATGTACCCCTTGAATGTATTTGATTGATGTCATCTCATGTTTCCCAAAATGTATAAAACCAAGCTGTGCCCCAACTACTTCAGGCACTTGTTCTTAGGGTCTCCTGAGAGCTCTGTCACAGGCCATGGTCACTCATATTTGGCTCAGAATAAATCTCTTCAACTATTTTACAGAGGTGGGTTTGTTTGTCGACAACTCGTAATGTTTACTTTTAAGATGTAAAATTTTTAAAAATAAAACACATATCCCAGATCTAAATCACTCAGAGGAAATCTGGAATATCTATATTAATATCAGAAGAAAGAATTATCATAATTTACTATGAATGAAAAAATCTTTTATTTAAAAAGAACGCGTAACATTTCCCAATGTGTATCCTCCTAACAATATTTTTTCTATGTCAGAGAAGCCAGTTATTCACCAAACTAAGAACTGGAGTTAGATGATATTTCCGAGCTTTTGCCTAGTTAGGTGGGGCCATTTGACTAGGTCTCACTAACAGATGTGAGTGGAAATTTCATGTTTTATTTTCAGGCCCAGGGATAGTCTCATCCGTATATAATCATTTATTTAGTAATTCATACTTATTCAATGCTGATTATGATTATTAGAGATACTGAGGTATTATAACAAAGATCTAACCCTCTAAGAGTTTCAAGATTCTGGGGAAACAGAAATAAGCAAGTATAATGCAATAATAATTGTTATAATATATCAGAAATATGAACAAGGTACTATAGGAACTAAGAGAATGAAGCACTAAGTTTAGCTAGGAGCGTTAGGCATGGCTTCATATCTCAGAGGAACTGATACTTGAGCTAATTAATGACAACACAAAATGAACAGATGGGGAGGCCAACACATTCAAAGGCATGAGAGTCTGTAGCTGGTTTGGAGGAGAGCAAGTAATTCAGTATGACCAGTGCACATGGCCAGGAGGAAAGGGCCTGATCTAGGGCAGTGGCAGAGAGGATGCAAAAAAGAGACTTTCAGCAGAACTGATGGAGCAAAGGGAAATAAGTGACTTACTGGAAAGAGAGGAAGAAGGTGGCATGGATGATTACTCACAGGGAGATTATGGTGGCCTTATCTGAAAAGAAGATTAGCAAAGTACCTTGTGAAGCAGTTGTGTTTGAATCTGAGGAGGATGTTTCAACTGTCATCTGTGTATACTTGGCTGCTGGGCAGTGAGCTTACAAAAATTTGCCTGCAGAATGTCTAAAGCAAGAAATAAGAGCACCAAGGACGGCCTAGTTTACTGTAGATACTTAGCAACCTGATGTTAAGTACCAAAAGAATTGAGAGTCTAAGTCAGAGGGTGACCAAAGTCCAAATTATTTACAAAATGTCTCCTCAGTAAACTAGTAAACAGTTTGCAGTGTGGGATGGTGAAGCATTTCTAAACCTTTGCTATCAGATTCAGGACATATAAATCTTTTCTAATAGAACAATCTAGGCCAAGGAAAAAGAAAATTTATTTTGTGTTTTAATTATTTTTATTTAAGACCCAGAAGAGCAGAAGTGTCTATGCAAAATATTGAGTGTGTAGAATTGGTGAACATTTCCAAACCAAACCTGATGAATTCCAGGGTATGTTACTCTGGCCTCTCAGTCCTTCTCATGGCCTGTGTCCTTTTCCTCAGTATAAAAGTGGCAGAACTATTTTGCATGGAGGAAGAAAAATAACTAGCCTATCAGGCTAGCTATTGTTCAAGCTATACCTCTCCCACCTGCTAAGCTTAAGTTAGCATAGTAGAAATTGCCTGGATCTATAATTCTGTATATATAATGAATTCTGGCTTGAAGTTTTCTTTAGCAAAAGATTTAGACATGTTGTATGAAAACTAGAATTGTTAACTCTGCATGGTAAATAATACAGTTTGTGTTTACTTTTGCATTCCGAAGGCTTTTTTTTTTTTTTTCCAGAACGATGGGGGGATAGAGTATTGTGGTTTTTGCTACATTAAAATCCGCTAACGAAGATGAGAGAAAGCACTTGCAAGATCTTCTTTAGGATCAACTATTCTAATAAACTATCTAGCTTTGTTGATATGCAAAGACAATCATAAATTAGTAGATATTTACTATGTGAATATTTACCAAGTATATTTGAAGAAAAGAGAAAATATATTTGCAGAATATTGATCTGCCCAGCTAATGTGATTTGAGTGATAAATTAAGAACCACTTGCCAACAAGCCTGGCTAGTTGAAACTCCTCACTTAAAGGCCCTATTTAAGTACTATTTTCAGAGATCCCTTGGGATGGATTTTCTCATTTGCCCTTCCTGATTCAGTCTCTAATTTCTTCTTCCTGTTCTAGACCTGAAGAGTTGATCTCTATGTACCACATCCCAAGACTCCCTTGCCCTCTGGCTTCTGGTTGAGATCTTCCAATAGAGAGCAACATCAGGAAACCAGAAAGTGAAAGGAAAGAAAAGTCAGAATATTTACTTCTCACCATCCGCCTCACACACCTCCATGGGGGCCTCAGTTTGTAGTAGCTACATTCTTCTCTCTATATTCACAGCTGCTTATGGAAGGCCTTAACTCCATGGCAAGGAGTGGTCATAATATCTCACTGTGGATAGTCCCAGGGTGGTTCTCTATCACTTGTTGATGACCCTGAGCTCTTCATTTAGGGATTTCACTAACTAGTTACTTTACTAAATTCTCTCCAGTTACCCCATTTGTCAAGTATGCCTTCTGTTGCCTGCTCAAATCATGACTAACAGAACCTGTATGGAAATGAACTGTATCCACTAAGAGAGGAGGAATACAATGAAACAAAGTTGAGCTAGTTCTCCATGAAATCTTAAGTCCTTATTAATACATGGAAATGGGCTTGTGTTTTGATTAGCCCGTATACAGTAAGAACTCAAAGTTTTGGCTTTAAAAGGATGAGATATAGAATAGGCATGTTTTGATGAAGGTACAAGTAAAAATGAGTTTAAAAAATTTTTAAATGCTCCACAATGGAGCTGCTGGGACAGCAGGAACAGAAGCAGCTGAGAGAGGGAACTTTCTAAAAGACAATGAGGAAAGTTGAAAACCACCTCTTTTGATTCCCAGGGGATACCAGAGAATGAAATGAAACCAGCACTTTGCAGTTTGCCTGAAGCTAACTTTACTTATGCTCCCTAATGTTTTAGCTCAATATCGAATCACTGCAATTAAGAGAAACTACTGTTCTTTTCTTTATTGTAAGAGCTTATGCCTGTTTTCTATTATGTTATACAGATTTCATAAGTAAAGACCCAAATAAAATTCATTTTCTCCTAGTAAGAGTTTCCGAGATTAATATACTTGCACACAAAAACAAGCTGGTATATAGGTATACATCAGCTAGTATACTTCATATCTGGTAACACTACTGCCTTTCAACTTGCAACTCTTGCCACCTAGTGGCAAAATTTGCTCTTACAACATGACAACAACAACAACTATGATTTCGACTAAAAAAGACAACTTGAAATTCCTGATTTCTTACCTAAATCATTCTAGGGAAATTTCTCACATTATACATCTTGTGGTAAAAAGTCTTCTATGGAATGATACTGTACGATGGCCTTTTTAAATAATAAAAGCTAATAAAAATTAATATTAAAACATAAACATTTTGTCTTAGGATTCTGTCTACCTACTTTCTTCCTGCAAGATAAGATCAAGGGCCAGCCAAGTAAACTGAAAGCAAATTTGTCTGAAAATTAGCAGTAGTCATGTCTTTGACTTATTACTATCACAGTTTTCTTACAATAGTTATGAACTCTACAGTTTTCCAGTTAAACTTACTATCCCTTTTTCATGTCACATATTACAAAAATATTTTTAAATCTTATTCTTTAATTCAGAGAAGGAGAGTGAACGCAATAGCCCACTTTTAGTTTTCCTATGCACAACATTCTTTCAAATTTAAGAAATATTTGTTTTGTTTAAGTACTACTCTAGGTATTGACTTAATTGGAGAAAGAAAAAACTCTTTGCCCTCATTTGTTCTTAATTATATTCTTGAATACTCATAGAATTATAGGCATGAATAATTGAGAAAAAAATTTGGAGATTAGCTAATCCAACCTAAATGTTTCATTTGTAATTTATAATTTACAAAGAAGAAAACAGAAATGCAATTGGTAGAAAAAGAAATTCACAAAAGCCTATCTTTGAGTGTTCACAATGCTTCAGATTATAGCAAAGTTATATTTACAATGAGCTGTCCTACTTGTAATATTTTTTTTAAATCCTAAGTGTAGACCTCAAGCAACCAATTTTTCAATTCCTATCTTCTCTCTATACTGATCCCATCTGTATTTGACTCCCATCTGCCACATTCTATGTTCTTCCCAGTATATCTATTTGTTTCCCTGGTCTGTCCCCAGCACTAGGGTCTTACACTGAAAACCAGCCTGTTGACTAGGGCCCTGATTCCCCTTCTGGTTCCCACTCAGCCCTCCTTCAGCTTCAGGGTCAGATCCTGTTTTTAACCTACCTTAGGTGGGCTTCCTTCTGAGACTGGAAAGAAGTCCTGGAAGTCTATCTGAATTTAGGCAATATTGGCAATATCTGCCTACTCAGCTATTGAATTACTATCATTTGCCAGATTCTAGTAGTGATTCTTTGGTATCTGGTAGTTATACTTTGCAAACCACATATGAGTGTGACATTCTCTTTGGACGTTATGCTTTTGTTTTTTTCATTGGTATCAGCCACTGCCTTTAGAGCAGTGCCTCTAGCTCCATTTAACTTTCCAGTTTATTCAGGCTCATTCATATTATGATATTTGCAGAGCACCAACTAATCAATAATGGTAGAAGCTATGGCAGTGGACATAACCCAATAACACGTATAAAAAAATAGGAAGAGAAAAATGCTCGGTATCCCTTTGGGGACCCAATACTCTCCCATTCTCAGGTCATGTGCTTCAGAGAGAGACATGGCCCAAATCCCAACTGCAGGAGTGAGTATGTGATCCAAGACTGGTAATTCCAAGTCCTCCTATCCCTTGATCATAGTGACTCATTCAGGGAGGATCCCAGAACCTAAGCTAGGCCAATAAGTAACTATAGACATCTATAAAGTTATTGGAAATTTCTGCTATCTGAAAAGCTATCAGAAAAAAAGATAGTCTTATAACTATCTTCTCTCAAGCTTGTAAGTTATAAACATAATATATGCTGAGAGCAATTAGTGATCAACTTTGTCATTATATGAGACTCACAGAATGGAGGATACAGAGCAGAGAGAGTCTGATGACAACACTGGAATCCATGAATGAGGCACACACTATATTCTGTTACTGCTTAGGTTGTCCTGAATTGGGTTTTTATCACTAGTACCAAAGCACAGGACCTTGGGTAGCATCCATATTTTTGGTTGTATATGAAGAACAGGAACTAATTAAATAAATTACATAAGCTTACCAAATATTTATGAAGAGAAAAAGGAAGCTAAAGAGAGTCAAACAAAATGAGGTCGTGGTGTAAGATGTAAGATGGATCAACAAAATCAAAATCAAAGTAAGTTCACGTGGTATGGAGATGAAGAAGAATTATTGGACTTAATTAGATGATAATAGGTGACTGCTAAGAAAGAGTTGTGGATGCAAAAAACAGTATCAAAAATAGTGGTATAGGGAGAGAGATCCAAGATGGCCGATTAACAACAGCTCAGGATTGTAGCTCCCAATGAAAGCGCAGAGAGCGTGTGGACGCTGCAATTTCAGACGAATTTCTGTTGCCCACAAACTGGGAGCTACCCAACGGAGGAGCCACTCAGGTTGCCAGCGTGACTCTTTTGGCCGGCGCAGCTGTTTTGCCGGCGCCCCAGCACGGCGTGGCGCTTCTCAGTGCGGAGTATACGCAACTGGGTGCCCTCTGAGTCGGGCTCAACTGGTCCCATCCCCACAAGAACAGCAATTGGAAGCGCTGAGGACTGAGAGTTTCACAGTAAGCACAGCTGAACCCAGGAAAGCCTAGCTCTGCGGGGAAAGGGCGTCTGCTGAAGGAAAACTAAGAAACAGAAAAAACTTCATCACCAACAAGCCGGATGTCAACTCAGACCCAATCTGAAAGTCAGCAATTACAAAGATGACAGGTGGATAAATCCACAAAAATGGGAAGAAACCAGTGCAAAAAGGCTGAGAACACCCGAAATCAGAATGCCTCTCCTCCTACAGGGGATCAAAGCTCCTCATCAGCAAGAGAACAAGGCATGACAGAGAATGAGTGCGATGGACTGACAGAATCAGGCTTCAGAAGGTGGATAATAAGAAACTTCTGTGAGCTAAAAGAACATGTACTAACCCAATGCAAAGAAACTAAGAACCTTGAAAGAAGATTTAACGAAATGCTAATGAGAATGGACAACTTAGAGAGAAATATAAATGAATCGATGGAGCTGAAAAATACAACAGGAGAACTTCACGAAGCATGCACAAGTTTCAACAGCCGAATTGACCAAGCAGAAGAAAGGATATCAGAGGTCGAGGATCAACTCAATGAAATAAAA